>PVKA01035038.1:0-22972 GCA_004027165.1 Ctenomys sociabilis
CCCTCCCTCCCTCCCTCCCTTCCTTTCTCTTTCTTTTACAACATAAACTGTTCTCTCTGCTACATATATTTTAGGAATATGAAGGATTTTTTTGCAGTTGCCATTGTACTGGGAGAAAGCAGTGCCCTCCACGTGGCCAAGGCCCCTGTCCTCCACTGGGTCTGATCTGCACTGTGGGTCTGCCCAGATGCTCACTCCTGGAAAGCCTGCCTCGGTTTTAAGCAGGAACTATATGCTTCTTCCTTGGAGTGGAAGACCATGGCAGGTGGAGTGGTTAGGGACCTAGAGCCATAGCAGAGCACTCGTTAGCCTCAGGAGCTACTTGACACTCCTCCTTAAAGTTGAGATTGCCTTGATTTCATCAAATGCCTACAGGTGGGTTATACATTCTTTTTGTGTGTGTGTGTGTGTGGAACCATGGATTGAACTCAGGACCTTGCACTTGCCAGGCAAGCACTTACTCCACTGAGCTATCTCCCCAGCCTCATCTTGACTTACACATAATAAAGAACTAGAGGTTTATAGCCATACATAGGAAACCACCCTAGACCCAAACACCAAGATCCCCCGGAACATGAAGTAGGGCCTGCCTGAGGGTCCCTGGCCGGAAGTTTTGACTCCTCCCGAACGTCATACCCGGGGCGGCCGGAAGCACCCTGTGGTTCAGAGTGCCAGGCTCTCACGCTCCCCATGGGCCGAGACTAACACGCAAGTTCTGGCAGGTTCGGGCTGCTGCGGTGGCCCCTCCACCCTGCAATCCGGGCCCCCGTGGCGGTGGGTCTGCACCTGTGTCCCAGGCAGGCTGGGTACAAGCTTTCCAGGCCTGAGGTCCGGCCTCACCCACTGAAGTGCTTGGAATCCCTGAGCGCCTTCCTCACAGATAAAAGCACGCACATCGCGCAGTGGGCTGCAGAGCAGCCAGGACGCCGCCCGGGGTCCGAGTGGTTCTGCTCAGCTTCAGCTGACCTGGGCATAGCTGGGCTGAGGCAACAGCTGTCCAGCCACCATCGCTGATGCCAGAGAACACATGTCCCTCTGGAAGCAGTGAGAAATATTTCTCTGTTTTTACCAAAACCCCCCAAGGAAGTAAAGGAGAGTTCTCCAACTCGTGATGCTTGGAATCATGGCAGCTGCCTTGTGACCATGAGGAATGACAGACAAGGACCAAAAGAAGTGGTGCAGAAATCAAGGGCGAGCCTGGGCCCCTGTGACACTGCAGGACAGACTGGACCAGAGTTGGGCCTTTCATGTCCAGAGCAGAGTCAGCAGTGCTAACGGCCACGGAGCTCGGCTTTGATGCTGAGTCTGCAGCAGCTGCAATAGCTCCACTCTCCAGAGAGTGAGACCTTGGGGAGCCTTGGGGAGCCTTGGGGCCCCCAACCCAAAGCCTTCCATGGAGGTGCACACCTCTCTTTCCTTATCTCCAACTTACTGTGATGCTCCTGACTCAGCCTCCTGAGGACTATGGGTATGATTTTGAAGAACAAGCTCCATGGAGTAGCTAGCCTCAGAATTCCAGAACTCTGGGAGGCTGAGAGCCCAGCCCGGGTCACTCAGCAACTTAGTAATTTAGATTCTGTCTAAAAAAAAATTTAGACAGGGAGGGTGTGTTAGAGATGCAGCTCAGTGCAAAAGGCCTGCCTTCCATTTCCAGGACCAGAAGGGGGCATTAGGATGGAGTACAGGGGAAGCTGGGCAGAGCCTCAATTTTGAGAAGTGAGATAGCACCTAGCTGCTGGCTTCACGCATACAGAGGTGACATCTGTCCAATTGTCCCTGCTGTTCGTCCCTGTACTTGGCACACAGTAGCTGCTCACAGAATACTTGGGACAGCAAGTGCTTGCCTGCAGGGGCAGATTGACAGAATACGTGTGTGGCCCTGGGCTTGAAATCCTCCTGCTCCAGCCTCCGAAGGACCGGGATTGCAAGGCTGTGTCACTATGCCTGCCTCACTGCTCTTCACCACCATGCTGGGGCTGGCATGCTGCCACAGCACAGAACACTGACGCGGTGTGCACAATCCATGGTGAGCTCAAACCGAAGCACCTGCCCCGTGTGGCACGGGCCCATTAAACACACACAGAGAAAGACAACGCTTGTGCTGGGAGTGCTGCTTATTGCGTTCTTGACCTTTGTGTTTCAGAGGCTAAAACAAGGGACGGGATTCAGCCCAGATCCAGGGCCAAGGCTTCTCACTTATAAGCACAGCCTTCACGTGGCGAGACAGTTACGCCTTAGCTTCAGGGACGCATCTCCTGGGGTGTTGGGAAGGGACGCGCGCTTCGGGTGTCCTTTTTGAGCCTGCTTTTCGCAGCACACTGGGCTGCAACCGAAAGGCCGCGAGCCGGCTTTTCTTTCTTTGTCTGTCCTCTGGGGTGCTCACTTCCCTTCCTTGACAAATCGACCTGCTGAAGCTTTGCGTCCCAGAATTCTTTGTAAGAAGTTATGGTACAAAGCAGAAGGTGAAGCTGCCCTCCCTGGTTACATGTCTGACAGGATCCCCAAGGCTCCTGTTTCCAAAGTTATTTCTGAAACTCCAATTCTGATCCATCCGTGCATCACTGAAATCTCCGTTTCTGTCAGTTCTGCCTTAGATTCCCAAGCACAACACAGTGCTAAAGCCCCTGTTTTTTCCTAGTAGCTGTATAGATTTACTACTCTATAACTAGATTTGGAAAAAAAATGTTACAGTTATTTTTTCTTCTGGGAAAAAAAGATATTTTCCCTTATTATCCTTTAGTTTCTAAAAATAGGCTGGAATTAAATGTCATGTACCTTCGGAATTCGATTTATAAACACACTTCGTAACCAGGCGACTCACATGGTCATTGTTTATAATCGCAGAATTCTTTCCATGGTAACTGTGCAGGTCACAGATATGGGGCTGCTCTTGCGGAGCCGAGTCCCAGTGGCTGCAGGAGGCGTTCTGACATTAGGCACAGAAGTTCCCACTTGGGACCAAAAAGTTGAAAACTTTGGAACTTTGCAGGTTTCAGAATTTTGAGTTAGGGATGCTCACCCTGCACAGGGCAAAAGTTATCTGGGGTAATTTTATACACACAACTAAACATAGATCCATGGCATTTTTTAAAAATGTATTTACTACAGGGTCCACAGGGTCTCGAAGTCCTGCTCCCCAGGCTGTGCTGAGGGCTGGGGCCTCCTTACCTCCAGCCCAGCCCTGTGCCATGCCTCAGCCCTTCTGCAGGTCAAGAAGCTGAGCTGCATCTGCACCTTCCTTCGCAGACCTTGGCAGCCCTGCCTGCTGTGAACTTGGATGTGTCCCTGTGACTTCATGCTCAGGCACAGCATGTTGCCTGCTGGTCGGCTGGGTTGGGACGGGAGGCTGCCTCTGTCTGAATGAGGAGCATCCTGTGTGTGTCCAGTGCTGTCTGGGCAGGGGCTCCCTGGGGACCCAGAGGTACACAAATAAAATGTGTCCAGAAATGCTTTCCCTTGTAGCAAAGAATCCGCTCTGCAATCATAGTCACCTGCACATGACAGCAGCCGTCCATCCCCCGAGACACTGGCGGTCAGCTGGAGGGGACCATAGGGCCACGGCAGGTGCCACATTCAGAAAAAGGCCATAGTTCAGAACTGAGCTAAGAGCTTGGCTTTTCTTGTATCCAGATAAGTTAGAAGGACTTGGCCCCGAGCTTTAAAATCTTTTGTAATAGATAGAAACTTTGGTGTAATCAAGAACACCATTGTGGGTTAAGAATTTTGAGAGTAAAACTCATTAAGGCAAATGATGATACTGGACAAGAGCTCGGCACCTGTGGACGTCTCCTCGGAGCGGTCACGTTCCACCGGGACTCAGTGACCTAAGCGGCAGCTGCCAGCCCAGTGCGGCTGTTCTGCACTTGACTGTAGACAGGACAGGGGCCAGCAGCGGAGGCCAACATGAAGGGCAGAAAGGCGCTCCATTGCCAGACTGTCACAGCCTGAGGTCAGCAGCGCCCACGCAGGTGACGGTAGGACAGGGCCCGACAGTGTCTCCCTTGCTGTTGGGGTGCGTGTCTTTGGAGAACATTTTGATCATATCAAAATAAATGCCTATGGTTACCTTTGTCTTAGTTGCCCCCTTGCTGCTGGACTAAATACTGACGGCGATCAATCACTCACCCAAGCTGAAGGAGAGGTGTAATTTGGCTCCTAGTAGGTAGGGGTGTCAGCCTGAGTTGTGGCTCTGAGGCACAGGGAGAGGGAAGCCGCCCACGACAGGCAGACGAGCAGCAGCGAGCAGGGCCGCTGATCAGAAACCCTCCCCTTCCCTTCTGCCCCGTCCAGCCCGAGCCTTTTTGGTGGAGCCACCCACGCCCAGGTTAGGCCACCCCAGCGTCCACACCCAGAGCTGTGCTGAATTGATTTAGTTACCGAGCCCTCAATCCATATTCACACCTGAGATGAATGATGGCGAGCCTTTTAAGGACTGGTGTGCAACAGCAGCCCAAATGCACCTATTTATTGCAAAATTCCAACACCACAGTTGTACCCAAATACTGAGATCTTAGTTTAGAAAAAAGAGCTGTCATCCAGTGCTCAGCTTCGGGGGCGACTTGGTTCACGTGCTGACAGAGAGGGCCCTGAGAGCCCACTGCGGCATACTGGGGTCCCAGGCTCGCTGCCAGCACCCCAACCTTATTCACCTCCAAAAGCCCACCTATGACTGCATGGAGCTGGGGGGCAGCGTCTAACACAAGTCACTGCAGCCTCCGTCTACCGATTTCACTTGGGGAAATTTTCTTTAGAGACATATTCTCAGATCTGTGGGAGGGCCAGCACAGGAATTTTCCACATGCAGTTGTTTGCATTACTAAAAAAAATTCTGGAAACAATACAAACGTCCATCAATAGAGAGCTGATTACTTAAATTATACTACGTCTGGGAAGATAAGGCCTTATAGCTATTTTTAAGGTTGGATAGCTATGTCTGTGCTTATATGGAAGTTTATTGAAGTTTATTTAAAAATACACAAAGTGTCTAGAATATATTCTCATTATCTCAGAAAACAAAGGAAAGGACACACACACACACACACACACACACACACACACACATACACGTTTGTAGACCTAGAAAATGCTAAAAGATGCAAAGATAACTGTTAATATTGTTTCCTCATAAAGATGAGAAATGTTGATCCAGAAATAAGAGTTCTGGTTCGTTAGAGTTCTGTCTTAGTCCTGGGGGAGCTAATGTATAATATATACTTATGTCTTTGAATATTGTAAAAGGAATTACCTTAAATTGTTGATTTAGGATGGAGATGGGGCACGGGTGGAGGGAACACAGTGCGATCAGGACATGAAGTTCTGGAGATGTGCATCTGCCCCTATTATTACTACTTTTAATAAGTACAGATGGAGTATTACTCATCCAAAATGCCTGAGACCAGAAGTATTTCAAATTTTGGATTTCATCAGGCTTTGGAATATAGGCACACCCATAATGAGATGCCTTGGGAAGCTCTCCAAATCTAAATACAAAATTCATTTATGTTTCATATCTCTCCATGCACATCGCCTCCAGTTAATTTTACACCATCTCTCGGCATGCTGTATTTTGACTGTGACCTGTCACAGGAGATTAGGCGCAGAATTTCCCACTTGGAATTCAAAAAGTTGAAAATTTTGGAACATTTCAGGTTTCAGAATTTTGAGTTAGGGATGTTCACCCTGCACAGGGCAAGAGTTATCTGGGGTATTTTTATACACACAACTAAACATAGATCCGTGGCATTTTTAAAAAAATGTATTTAGTACAGGGTCTACAGGGTCTCACTACAAAGCTCGGACTCATAATGCCCCTCCAATTTTCAGCCTCCCAACTCTGGGATTACAGGCATGCGCCACCATGTCCTCTCAGTCATAGACTCAGCGCGCTCTGGGACAGGGTGGGCATGGCACATCGGGATGGCATTTGTTTTTAATGACAAAAATTATGAAACTGAAACAAGATGATTATTTTTTGATTACGATAAAGTACTTGGGACCAGACTTACCCTCCGCGAGCAGCACAGCCTCTGCAAACCTGAGCCCTCCCTCCCTTCCCTAGGTCAGCCCTCAGGAAGTGGTGGGTGGTGCTCCAGGAGGAGGAAACGCAGTGTCTGTAAGCCCGCGATCATGGGGCACCGGGCGTTCTGTGGAGCAAGGCTGAGCGCGGAGTCTGCTCTGCCATCTGACTGACAAACTGGAGGGATGCGTGGTGACAGGCCTGCAGAGCAGCGCAAGAGCAGTGCGAGAGCAGCGCACCAGCCCGGAAAGCGCAGGCTCCCCAGATGCTCCGGCCCAGCAATAAGCTCGGGTGCAGGTGTGGTCCCTGGGGCTGGAGGACGAGAGCCCTGGGGAGGGGAGGGCCCTTGGAGGAGAAGGGGCTGTGCTAGGAGGACACAGAACGTCCCCCACAGAGAAGCATCCCTGGGCTTCCCAGGGCCTTGAACCACAGCCCAGGAAAGCACAAGTCTGCACCACAACAGTCTAACTGCAAGACAGACCCTGCACTATGGTGTATATCTAGAGGTTCCCCAGAGCCTCACCCACTCACTGGGTTTGGAAAGGCAATTAGGGCTTACAGCTGAGTTGCTGTTCGAGGAGGGGTCTGGTTAGTCACTGTGGAGTGTCGGCTGGACTCTTCTCCCTCAGAACTCCTCCCTTCTCTCTCTGCTTCTGCCCTCCAAGTCCCTAGCAGCTCTCCCCTGCCAGGGCCTTTATCTGGGTAATTTAACGAAATTTTGCCTCAAAACAAAGTGAAAGAAAGGAAGGAAGGAAAGAAGGAAGAAGGACTAGGCTCTTTCCTGTCTAGTTGTGCTGTGCTAGTTGACTCAATGCATGTGTCGTGTGTGTGCGTGTGTGTGTGTGTTGATCCTCCCGTTCCAGCCTCCCCAGCTTTGGGATTACAGGCTTGCATCGCCACATCCGAACTCCATGGCCAGCTCAGCCTGGGGGCAGGGCTGGCATGGCCTGTGGTGCCGGGGATCAAAACCAGATCCCTGGGCTTGCCTAAGCAGGCGCTGCATCTGCTGAGCTCTCGTCAGCCCTGCCTCTGTGTTGGGATGCACTCAAGCTAACTTACTTTTGAAGATCACTTTTTAAAAAATATATAATTTTATTTTGAAGAGTAAAACAAAAGCAAGGACAAAAAATCAGACACAGGCAGAAACGGGTGACACACAACAACACACACATCACAGATCTTCAAAGCACGAATGATGGTTAGCAATGGTTGGTATATTGTCTAGCTTTATTGTCAAGTCTGTTGCTCTGATTAACAAGTGTGTTTGTTTTGAAGCAGCAGCTAAGGTGTAGCATTTTCTCCTCCATATGCTGATGTCCGCGTCTGAGCAGCTACAGCGAGGACGGCAGTGTGGAGCTCAAACGCCGTGCTGCGGGCTGTCATTTGATCTTCTAATTCTGTACCATTTCCTATGTCATATCAATCGTTACTATATTCTGTTTAAAATAAATTTAAAAGAAAAGGTAAGAGAGGGCCAGGGAGGTGCTTCAGTAGAATAAGAGCTTCCTTGGCAAGTACAAGGGTCTGAGTTCAATCACCGATTCTGCCAGAAATAAAGGAAGAGGAGGGAAAAAAAGAGAGACAAGAACAAAAATTTAAGGTTTCTTGAAAGCAAGTGGTAATATTCGATCGTATGTCCAATCTTGCATAACAGTTTCTGTTAATCTAAAGATCATTTGCCTTTGGGGAGGAGCCCAATCCGGAGCGCCAGATCTGGCTCCTGGCGTGGATGGGAGCTCAGGGCCAGGCTCTCGTGAGCTGCCTTTCTGTTGGATGGCGCTCAGCAGCAGCTTTCACTGTTTTTTATCCCACCTAATGAAGACCCTTAGGAGAGAGCACTCCCGAGCTGCTGCAGGAAGTGGCCAGGATGGAGGAGTGTGTTCAAAGCGAGGGGATGCCGTTCGGGGTGCGTATCAGCCACACCATTTATTATAACTTTTTTTTTTTTGTGGAACCGGGGATTGAACTCAGGCCCTTATGCTTGCCTGGGAAGTGCTTATTCTACTGAGCTATCTTCTCAGCCCCACAAATTTCTTTAGTCTGTTTTTTTTTTTTTTTCTTTGCTTGTTTAAGCAGTCTAGTTCTCATCCCCTCTGATACTTATCACACCTTTGCCTGACCCTTCACCTTGAGGAAGGTGGCTGTCCTCTGGCTCCTGCTGCTGGGTGCCGACTCTGTCACCCCTCTGCTCGGTCCGTGTGGCTGCCTGTCTGTCAGGCAGAGCTTCTGCCCAGGAGCGTGTGGTGGCGCCCCCTTGGGCAAGGCCAAGCACCTCCGTCCTGCCTTGGCCATCTTCGGAAGGACCAGGCAGGGAAAGAGGCCAGTTCAACACTTTGACCCCACAGTTACCATGTGGTGGTGGTCTTCCTGATGTCCTGGTTTTTGTATGTGTGTGGTGCTGGGGACTGACCCCAGGAGTAGCTACAACTCCAACCCTTTTTGTTTATTCTGTGACCAGATCTTGATAAGTTGCCAAGGCTGGCTTTGAATTTCAAATAGTGTTTTAAGAACTGTGCCAGAGTTTTTCAGAAGCACCTTATTTCCCAGGAACAGTGAATCTAGGAGAGTTTGAATCTCATAATTAGAATGTGCTCACTATGAATGTATTGAATTAGTGAATGAAATAAAGTCGATTATTGCAACTTCCCAGTAATTTCCTCATGCGCACATGTGGAAAAGCAAAGGTGATCTAAAGGAATTGAGCCTCACCGTCTAGCAGAGTGTGCAGATCAGCACGCAGCCCACTAACGCTGGGGTCACATCAGTGTGCACACACCTCAGCTGAGGCCTCTCCTAGAGTCCTGAAATTCCTATCCCTGGGAGCCCTTGGTTTAGCTTCTTTTTCCCTTTTTATTATATCATGTTGAAAATTGTACTGTTTTCATTGCTATTAAGTTACTATAATTGATGGCTTAACTTTTGAGTAGCACATCTCTTAATCAAAAGTAGGCATAAATTAACGGACTATATATGCAATGCTTCTGAATGCATTTGTGAATTTTTATTTAACTATTGTATTAGATTTATTTAACTATTGTATTAGATTATCTAGTAAGACACTGCATATAGGAACTTAGACATAGTGAAAGAATGGAGAAAACTACTATGTTTTAAAAATGAACTGTCAGATTGGGCACGGTGGCACGTGCCTGTAATCTCAGCTCTTGGGAGGGTGTACACAGGCAGATCACTATGAGTCCAATCTAATAGTGAGGCCCTGAACACTCTGTAGACCCTTCCCTAAAATAAAAAAAGAACTCTCGGGACACATAGGCATGTGGTCTGAACGTGCGTGGTATCATGGATCTGACTATGACCTAATGAGCACATCTGGGCCAACAGCACAGCCTTCTCCTCAGAGCCCTGCCTGCAGGCTGTTGGCTGTGTGCTGCTGTGCTGTCTGTCTTCCTGCCTGCTTAGGCTCTGAGCAAGAGCAAAGTGGCATATGGTGTTGTCAGCCCCCAAAGGAGAGGAAAGGCAGTGTAGGATGAAGCAGAGAGAGAATGCTTGGCTCTGCCTGTAAGATACGTGTTCAAGGCAGCCCAGTTACACCTGCATTTCTGGGCACCAAGGTGCAACGGTGGTGTTGGGTCATGTCACTGATTGTGATGGCCTGATTTCACTGGATGAGATGGATAGGAGAGAGCTGACTTGTTCCTGTGTCAGCTGGGTGCAGCTGGCCTCAAGCCAAGCTGGGCTGTGGGAAAAATTGTGATAATAAGCAACAGAGATGCTTGGCTAGCACAACAGCATGCGGATGATGTCAGAGGACAAACAAGGGCGACGTCTGAGGTGAGGAGCCCAGCTGTCTCCGGGTCAGGAAGCCTGGCCATGTCCCTACCACAGTGGCTGAAACACTTGCAGGCGTCAGCAAGCCACAGCTACTGGCAAGGGCCTCCAGTGGGACAGGGTGCCCCACGTGGGACAGGGCAAGGTGTGCCATCCCACATGGATGCAGAGAGTAGCTCTGGCAGCATCCAGGAGTCCCGTGCCACCACCAGTGTGGCTTGCGTCAGCACAGCCTGCCAGGGCTGGGCCACAGCAGCAAGTGCTGAAGAGCAGCGCTGGCAGCTTGGGCTGGCCCTCCGAGGACCACATCGTGTGCTCTGCTCTCCCTGGCCGGGGAACCACAGTCACCAATGGCATTCAAGGTCACTTGTGCTCCAGGCTGTCCCCAGACTCCATCCTACCAGCATCCTGCATCCATCAGAACCGCAGCTCACTCCTCTCTGGTCCCAGCCCCTTGCAGCCTTCTTCTGTGGCTTGGTGTTTGCTCAACAGGACCAGACGACAGAGTCCCTGCCACCACCGTGCCACCATGCTTGGCACCAGTGTCCTGGGAATGGCAACTGTCCTCTTCGGTGGAAGCTCTGATGAGGGCCTAGCCGCCACCCCATCTCCTTGGATGGACAATGTGTTTTGCAAACCCTGCCGTCTTCTCCCAAGGAGCCCACCCTGTTCCGTGAGGGTTCCCTGCAGGGCTGCCCAGAACAGCCATGTTTTCAGGGGACATCATAGGCCAGAAATTGAGTCCAGCCACCCAGAGCCCGCTGCGTGTTTATTATAGAAGCTACGGTGCTTGGAAGGACATCACACCCGGCATGTGCCTGGCCAGGAAGCTGACTGATTATTGCTGAATAATTGTGGAAAATTCACTACCTTAAGCATTTTATGTTATGGCCTATAAATGCACGTAGCTTGGTCTTTATTACTGAAAAGAAACACAGTGCCCGACTTCGGTCCCCGCGTCCCTACCACGTGCCCCGCAGCCTTGGTCCCTGTTCGCTGCACGTCTTCCCAGGGCTGCAATTTGCAGCACCGAGAGGCCAATTCTCTTCCTCTTTAGAAAATAACTGATATTTATTTTTTGCACAATGTATAAACATCCTTAAAATGTTTATTTTAATGTGGGGAGAGTTTATTTCAATATGTTAATATAGCCCTAAATAGCAAGAGCTTCTCCAACAGTCTGGTGTTAATCAGCTAAAGATAACGAACTACTGCTGCAGCACCCCGCCAGGCCAGCGTGCTGGGCAGCCCTCCCATCCCTTCTCTCGGGAGCACGTGGAGGCTCACCCCAATGGTCGCCCTGCGTGGCGGGCGGACATCGTCTAAGTCGCTGTTTCTGGACACATCAGGCTGTGGGATAAAACTACTTCATTGCGTGGGATAATTCTGCGTGTAAATGCAGTTAGCTTATTTGTGTTGCTGAGAACAGCAGGAAGCCGCTTTTGCTATTCATGAAAGAGACCTCCAAGAGTCCCTGTCCTGGGAGAGGCTCCCGGATGTCTCCATTTACAGCAGCTGTAGCTGTCTCTGCAGTCTGTCAGTAGTGCACTCAGGCCCAGAGGGTGCACCTACCGCAGAATCTGTCCACAGCAGTTTACCAGCAGTGTTCACAGGGCAGTTGGCTAGGTCTAAACAGCTGAAGCCGAACAAATCCATTGCCATTTGAAAAAACAACGCATGGCGACAGCGTGGAGAACCAATGTTCGTGTCACTCTTACAGCACTGAGGTCCCCAACTCTGGGAGGAGGACCCGTCGGAGCGCGTGCAGCTGGTTGGGCTTGGAGTGCACCAGCCAACCCTGGGCACAGAGCACCTCGGACACAGCCCCTCCTCTCGCTCCGTGCATGTGTGCAGCACTTGTGGCCCTTTGTTGGCGCACATTTGTAGGGGGCAACGTCCACGCCCTTGTGGAGAGTCGGTCCATACCCGCGACGCATCCTCACTCCTCTCTCAGCCCTTTCTGTTCCTCCGTCCCTCTCCTCCACCTTTTTGTCCTCTGCCCATTTGAGAAGGAGCCATCCCCCTCCTTCCTGTTCTCTGCCTCTTACCTGGCTTTTTATTCATACCTTGTGTATCTCGTATAAGAGACCACGTGGCATTCACACTGCCATATCTGATTTATGTCCCTTAATGTTCCGCTCTCAAGGTGCATCCACTTTCCTACAATGCGTCCAGCTTCTCCCTCTTGACGGCAGAGTAGTACTGCACCGTGTGTGAACACCCCATTTTCTTTATCCACACATCTGCTTATGGACATGCTGGCAAGGCTGAGGGGAGAAGGAAGCTTCTACATCATGGTAGGGTATGAAGTGGTGCAGCCTGATTTATCTTAGGAACGGTGAACACTCTAACTCCCTGAGAGCTGAGTGAAGCACGCTACGAGGGGATGTGGGGCCTGACCCAGGAGCGGCTGGCTCCGGAGCGTGGCCAGCGGTCATCCCGGCAGCGTGCTGCACGCTTGCTATGACTGCACAGCACCTGGGTGATGCATCTTTCTGAAACCGCAGAGCCAGGTAACACATGGAGCACAGGGGCAGCTGCTCTGTGACAGGAAGCCGAGCTTGTGGCCTAGGGCACAGGGCCACCAGAGACTGGAGGCCAGAGGGGCGTTTGGAGGAACATCTGATGGAGGGGGAAGAAGTATCAGCAGCCCAGGGAAGGGAGAGCCAGGCTCTGCAGGTGACCAGGAAAAGGACTCGCAAAGAGCCAGCAGAGACGTGGGAGGTGGAGGGAGGCTGCCAGGGTGAGGAGACGCAGTGGCATGAGACCGAGCTCTCGTGGGCTTTTGGCTTGAGGGTGGCTGGGGCCATCCTAGCTCCAGGACTCATATAGAGAAGACGACATAGAGGCGATGCTCAGGCCAAGATGGTGCCTTTGGGCAAAGGGGGTGTGGGGTATGGGGTGTAGGAATGGAGCCCCAGGGTGGTGCTGCCTGGGAGATTTCAGCCTCCCTGACCCTAGCTGAGGGTGACATTATGGTTGGTGTCACAACTGGGTGACCGGAGGTGGCTGATGGGGGGCTCAGCAGGATGCGCTGAGCGTCCCACGGACACTGGGCCCACCCAACCCACAGAGCGCCACCCGGGCCAAGTGTGGTGGCACCAAGGCCAGGGAACTGGCTGGGGGTGCTGCAGTCTGGGCCCCAGAAGCTGGGCCAGTGAGGGAGGCTGCGGATCAGAACACAAGGAGTAAAGTGGAGATAGCAGGAGGAGCTGTGTCCACACAGAGTGCCTGGGTGCCAGCCTGTATCCAGGATGGCACCGCCGAGCCACAGAAGAGCCACCTCAGCCCAAGCCCTCAGGACCCGGCACACAGTAAGTGTGTGACACCTTTGCTTATCCGTGTGGAGTGACCCTGGTGGAGAACTCAAGCAACCTCAGGAAGAATGGAGGAACTGTGGAAGGCACAGGCACGTGCTCCCTCTGCAGGCATGCTCACCCCAGAAGACAGCAAAGTCTCCTGGCCCCAACCAGACCCTCCCTCCTTCCCCCGTTCCTGATATGAATGTCCAGAAGCCCTAGGAGTGGTCTGCCCACTTCCAGGTAGGTGACAATGGCAGATATGCTATAAGGAGACTTCTGTGTGCTAAGTGCTGGCACCTGGGGCAGGGCCTGGCCCAAAGGAGGTGCTTAATGAGCGTTTCCTGAAAGAAGAAATACGCAAGTTTCCAAGTGAATGGCCTGTGGCTTCAGAGGGCTGGAGTCACCTGCTGAAGGCCCCAGAGCTGGCGAGGACCAGGGCCACTGCTCTGCTCCTGCCCTGAGGTGTGGTGCTGTCACCAGCACCCCTGGGAGCTGCACCCACCTGACTTCTCCGCTCCCGGGCTCGCCCCTCCCCTCAGCACTCACATGCAGCCTTCCGCCTTGCGCTACTGCCACACCGCTCTGCTGCAGCTGCAGCACTTCAGAGACCCTGCCAGCTCTGCCTCCAAGAGCACTGGGGAAACCGAGGCTCTCCGTGCTCCCTGGAGGCTGCCAGGTCCAGCTCTGTGTCCCTGCTCCGTGGTCCCTTCTGCTGCAAATTCCAGAATTCTCCAGATTTTCTCAAATTTTGATAGTCATCCTCGTAGGAGATGTCTTATAACTCTGGAATTGACACTCCCAGCCGCATAGACGCACACACCTGTGCGTAGATCTCAATGCGCGTGGGTGGAGACGCCTGTAGAGCCCTCGGGGTCTCGGAGCCTACATTTATTTATTTATTTAGGTACCAGGGATTGAACTCAGGTCGGAGCCTACCTTTTAAACCAAGGTAGCGATAAATTGAGTATATCGTAGACTTTTTGAAATTATTATACTGATGATTCTATAAACACAGCTTCCAATATATACATTTCTCCTATTTTCAGAAATTCAAATGCAGTGGCGCCTCGGTTCCTGAGCACATCTGTTTGCACACAATTCGGTCCATAAATAGGCTTCTGGCCAAATTCTGTTTTGTTTACAGACTCCTCACTGGGTGACAAACAGGGCTGTAGCCGTCTTTCCCGCCCAAACAGAAATGAGCGCTTCTTTTCCAAAACTGCGGAGCACAACTAGTTCACCAGCCAAGGCACCGCTGTCAGATGTGGGGATTGTTAACGCTCGGTGAATTTTCTTCACTAACACTACACACTGCGATCCCATGGACAACAAGTCAGTTTGGGCCACAGCGCTGCGCATTGTCTAAAAAGTATGTTCCAATCTCCAAGCTATGTGCTGGGTAAAATCACTCACTCTTCTAATGGGGGTTGTATATCTGTGAATCCAAATGGATTTCTAAATGAAAGAAAGGAATTCAGGGGTCAGCAACTCAGGGAGCCCAGCCCTTGCCCTTCCCACCTGTGGCAGGTGACCCTGGGACAGTTGACAACAGATGGGTGTCTCTGTGTGTTCGCTGGGGGCGGCCGTGGTGTGTATTGAAGGGAGTCCCACAGGCGTGTGGAAACTCGCACCCTGTGCTTGTAGGCTGCGTCGTGTGCTGTGCCCACCTTAACTATTGGCCCGTTAGTGCAAGCGCCGCCCCCCCAAGCCTGTTAGAAAGTTGCTCCGTGGGCATGTACGGTGCTCACTGTGACTCTGCAGGACTTCTCAGCCAGACAGTGGGTCTCTGCCCCCCGGTGCTCCAGAAGCGAGGCCAGGACAGCAAGGCGATGGAGCTGTGCCTGCCTACAGGGTCCCTCAAGGGATCTCAGGAGGCACATTTCCCCAGGTCTCCTGGAGCACCTCAGGAGCGCCAGCAGGTGGGGGCAGGATGGGCTGAGCCCGGCAGGGACCAGCCAACAAGGGGCTAGGGCCATCGCACCATTTTACGCCAAGGGGCTTGGAGTCTGCTGTAGAAGGCCCGCAGACACCCTTTCCCGATGTCACCATTGTTTCTGTTTCCTCTTCCCCAGCACCATTTCAATCATTCTCTCTTCAGAGATTGAGTCTCGTGTCACGGCCTTCAGGTTTCCCAAAAGCTATGAAGGTGATGGAGCAATGTCAGAGCGGACCTCAGGTGTGCAGCTGCTGCGCTCCACACCAGCCAGCAGCTTCCTGTGGTGCCTTCCTGCTGTCTGCGGCTAGGACGGGATGCAGTAGCTCGCCTGGAATGCACACGCATCACCAGGGACTTCTACCCGTGTCCCAGTTATCCTGCTGGGCGTTTTTGTGTGACTCCTGACTTGTGGAAAAGGGAGAGAAGAAAACAAAATGCTCTATCTACAAAATGTTGCTAGGCGTGCTGTGTATGTGAGTAGCTCTTTTGCCCATCAAAAGTCTGTCTTGCAATGAAAGGCAGAGCCGGAGCTGGAACTGTGTGGCATTTATAAGGAGCCTCATTATCCAGGCCTGATTCTACCAGGAGCGCTGAGTTTACATACTTACTGCGGCTCCACTTTGAACAAAGACACAGAGAGGGGAAAAAAATCCCTGTGTCAGAAATAATCTTTTTAAATGCTCACAATCAAGTATTGTTCGCACCTTTCCTTCACAGAGAATCTTCCTGCTGGTTCTCTCTACGCACAGTGTGAGCTACCCACATCCTACTTTCACTTTGCGTAGGAAAAATGACAGTGGTCCTGTACTGCCTGCTTGTGAAAAGTACCGGCCCTGCGGGCACCCACGTCTAAGGGGGCCTCTCTGTCAGCGCAGCAGCAGCAGCAGCAGTGGGCAGCAAACGCGCCCTGTCTACCTCCAGCGCCCTTGGGGTCTGAGCATCTGCCCAGACAGAACCTAAGCTGGGAGCCCGGTAGCTGGCCCCGGATGCGCCTTACCCATGTGTGGCCATGAATTTAGAAGACTCTGTCATCAAAGCCTTTCTCTGTGCATTTTTATTGTGCAATAATAAACACAGAGGCAAAAATACTATTGGGCAGACTCATATTTTGGGGTGTTTAGGGGCTCACAGTTGTAAGCACTGATCTGCAGGTTCGAGGAACTGAGGAGTCTCCTCCTAGGGAGGCCCGCGTTGCTAAGAACATGCCCTGGGGAGGCACATGTCAGTGTGGGGCTACTCAGTGGGGTGATGGTCGGCACATTATGTTTCTCTGCCCTGGGGACTTCAGGAGAGATGGGGGAGTGGAAGGGATGCAGGTCCTGGTGGGTTTCAGGGGGCAGAGGCACTGCCTGCGACGCAGCTGTGCAGCCTGGAGCCACAGGTCCACCGCTGAGGCGGGCGAAGCTCCCTGCCTGCCCAGCCCTTGTCCCTCCCTCTCTTCTCTTTACTTCTGCCTGCAGAAGGGCTTCCCAAGCTGTGGGCCTGTCCCAGGACTCACTGACTTGGTGGCTTTCGTGCCCCCAAGCCTCATCTTCCTCAGCTTTGGGGTACAGATGACCATTCCTCTTACTCAGCTCAGCGTGTACGCTGCTAACATTTCATTTACGTGACTCGTGCGTACAAATCCTGGTGCCACGGGACAACGTTACTCCATGCACGGAACTTGTCACTTGCTTTATTTTTTTTCTTTCCCCAGTTTTAATGAAAGAAGTGAGATCCTGGAGCTGAAATCTGAGTTTTGGTGAAAACAGGCAAAAAAGCAAGCGATGCGTCATGTGACTGGGGACTTATTATCCGAATCATTAGTGTGACAAACTGCAGACAAATCAGAGACCACCCAGGAGAGCTGCAAGGGAGAAGCAATCGGCTGTGATCTGCCCAGTCACTGAGCTAATTTGACATCTGCGACAGCAGCGAGGGCTGCGGCAACGTGCGGGGCAGCTGGCCACGCTCCGCGAGCCAGGGAGCAGAGCCTCGTCTGGTCCCAGCGATGGGGTGTTGCCTACAGCCCACACAGCATGGACGGTGCCCGAGACGGGTGCCAGGGGATGGGAAGTCACTGTGAAGGGGCGGGGAGGTTATTATGTGGTGCAAATAGCACAGTGCAGAAATGCATCAAAATACAGCACTACGATTCTGCGTGGACTAGGAGCTGTGGCCCAAAAGCATGGTGAGCGATCACATGTTAGGGTGTGCTGCCTGCCCCTACCCCAACTGCTCGTGCTCCAAACATGCACTGATGAGACAGGAAGAGGCACCGCCTCACACCGCCCTCAGGCGCCCTCCTCTCTCTTCGTGCACTTTCCTCAGGATTCTCGCTTCTTTCTGAAGCAGCTTTGGAAGTCTTCTATCCTGAGTGTCTTTCTGCTTCCCTTGATCTGTCCTGGCTGCCTCAGTGTCTCAAACCAATTCAAAATGATTCGCTCTCCGGCCACACTGACTTTGGAGAAGAGTTGGAAGTCACACTTTGGTCCGGTAACGGGTGGGTGAGGACGCAGCACCGCGCTTTTGCAAACTGTCCTGTTGGATAGGTGCGGCAGCAGTGTTCACCACATTTTTTACCATGTCTCATAGAGCTACTCAGGAAAGAGGACTCTGAGCTGCCACAGAGAGTGGCAAGGACAGCGGGAAGAGGGTGCTCCAGGTGAGGGGGGTCAGTGGGGGGCCATGGTGGCACATCTGAGGGCCGTGAGCTGTGTCAGCTAGGCATTTGCTGCCTGGCTTGGTCATTCCTATGTCTCAATAAGCTGTTAAAGAAATTCTGCTTCAAAGAAAATGGCCAAGCTCAGACTTCCAAGAGTTTTCCTGGAGCACTTACTGTGTCCAGGTAGCTAATGAATTATCTAACGGGTTTTTTGAGGGATGCATTCAACTGAAACAAATTCGAGTAAACGCTCAACAAAAATGCATGCTCTCAAAGCCACTCATGGGAAGACATGAGTGGTGATGTTTCTGGCAACTAAGAAGTCGTCTGCTGTCTGGCCTCTGTGTCACGGGACAGTGGGCTTGGATGGGAGAAGACCACCCCCTTGCCTCCTTGTCCCCCAGAGGCAGCGGCCTGCTGTGGCTCACTAGCAGAAAGCGCACAGGAGGGTGAGACCTCTCCGGGCACTTGCAGCACCAGGGCCTCAGGCAGCGTCTGTAGTACTAAGCTTCAGAGCAGAGTGAAAAGGAGGCCAGGAAGAAGATGGAGAGGCTGCCCCACTCCACTTCTGGAAACGGGGTTCATGTGTGCAGTGAGAGACTGCAGCAGAGTGGTTGAAGGTTCTAGTCCAGCCTGGGCAACTTAGCAACTCAGTAAGACCTTGCCTCTAAATACACAAAAAGGCTGAGTTACTGCTCATGGCAAAGGCCCTGGATTTCACGGATGGCTCATGATGTGGAGTATTTATTAGCTTCTAGGATTTCTTCCTCTGAGAAGTATGTGTTCACCTTGGATGTTCATTTCTGGATTGGGTCTTTCAATTTTGGGGCCCTAATGTTTTTTAGTTCTTTATAAATTTGAGAGAGAGAGGGAGAGAGACCATCTTACCCCAGAAAGAATGGCTATCATGAAGAAATCAATCAACCACAAATGTTGGAGAGGCTGTGGGGAAAAAGGAACCCTTCTCCACTGCTGGTGGGAATGTAGACTGGTGTAACCATTATGGAAATCAGTATGGAGACTCCTTAAAATGCTAGGACTAGAAATCCCATTCAAGCCAGCTATATCCCTACTGGGAATTTTCCCCAAAGAACTGAAAGGCCCTGGATTTAATTTATAGTACACAAAAGAAAGAAAAAAGCCACACAAATATAAAAGAGTGCTGGGAAGAGCCAGGAAGAAGAGTTGCAAGAGGGGTAGGGGGTTTCCCTGCCTGACTGCCTGGGGCAACAGCACCAGTCTCCTACAGAAGGAAATTCTAAAGCATCAGAATGGTGCCAAAGGTGTTCGCAGCTCAGCACTGCGGGCTGACTTGTGTCCTCATCACAGAAGGTGTGTGGGGGGTCCCCCAGCACCCTGAAATGTGACCCTGCTGGACTGGGGCTTCGAAGTGGCTTCGAAGTTCAAATGACATCACTGCATTGGGTGTGAACCGGAGTGATGGGGACCCCGGTAAGAAAAAGAAAATTTGTCCAGACAAAGGGAAGAGGAAAAGAGGAGACACAGTGTGAGCCAGAGAGCAGCCTGGGGCAGCCCATCCCACAGCAGGGGGGTGCTTTGCCTCACCACCTGCCGCTTTCGGCCTCCAGAGCCAAGGGACAGTGAGCTTCCGGTAACCTAGAAACCAGCAGTCAGTGTGCTTGGGAAGAAGCCCCGGAATGTGCAACTGCTTCCCACAGGAAGTTATGGGCTCTGCTGAAGTCAGGGGAAATGGAACAGGATGGTGGAGAGGCCTTCAAAAGACTTCAAGGCCCTGGAGGCGCTGGCTCTGAAATTCCTGGCTGAGGCTGGGTGTGGTGCTGAGCACCTGTCAGCTCAGTACCCTGAGAGGCTGAAGCAGGAAGACTCAAAATTCCAGTCCTGCAGCTTACCAAAACCCTGTGTCAAGAGGAAAACTCAGACTTAGAGGGAAAGCCTGGTGCAGTGAGGCCTGAGTGGAGCCCAGCTTTGTTCCTGTGGGCAGTGGGTTGGCTGTTTCATCCCCAGGACCAAGACAGTGACGAAGGCAGGGGTGAGGGCTCAAGAGCACAGATTTCTACTGACATGCTTTGTAAAGATCTAGGGTAAGCAGAACATACTACCGAGGGAGGATTTACATGTTCCTTTTACCTACAGTGACAAGAACCTTCTCCACTGACACTAGTGAGAGGGTGCGTGGGAGCTGCTGAAGCCGGGGTGCTCTCTGACAGTGGGGCTCAGGGTCGTTTTCGATGGCAAAAGGTTGGGTTTGTAGCATGGATGAAGCATGTGCCTCATTAGAGCTCCTTGTGCAAACACCGAGTGCCAGTGCTCATGCCGGAGGGAGAGTGCTGAGCTGAGCTCTGCGTCACCGAAACAGCTGTAGACAATTAACCCCTAAGGCTTAAGTGAAGGAGTAAAAACTAAGAAGCTTCTGCACGGGGTGGGTGCTCCACAGCACGCAAACACAAGAAGCTGCCAGAAACGTTACTTAGAGGATATTGACAAAGTGGATGAAAATATTTAAAATCGAGCACCAGAATTTTTAATAATGCCTAGCAGGAAATACCGAGCATTCTGGGGACTCGGAAACAAATGCAACTGGCCGAGGTTGCCGCCACCGTGGGTGGCATGCTGGAAGTCAGCTTTTGAGCCACTCGCCTCACACTTTCATCCATCCTAACAAAATAATAACTTTGTGTACAAACCCTAAGATTAGGGCTCTGACATTTTAGTCATTGCTGGTGTTAAGTGCTACCCTGAAACTGTTTTAATCATTTTCCTAAAATATCAAACGCAGTATTTCTGAGGTTGCAGTCTTTATTGATCGTGGAGCCCTACAAAGAATACCGTGCAAGAGCAAGGAACTTTATTGTTGGTAAATGGGGATAATATTTTAGAGAGAACGGTTTACTCTAAAACGGTGCCAGGTTGCGTACAGACGATATTAGGATAAATCTGTGGAGAAAGTCTGACGCAGCAGTGGAAATACAGAAGCACTGACCTGCGCTTAGATTCGCAGGGCCCACGGCCGCCACGGGTGTTCTATGCAAACAGGAAAGTGTAAGTGGAGGAAATCTCTTAGCTGCTGCCCTGACTGCGGAGGGGCGCTGGGCAGCGGGGAGAGCGCAGCTCCGTGGTGCCGTCTGCCGTGGCCAGCTTGGGGGCTCCAGGTCTGTGCACTCATTTTGATGCCCACTGGCAGGGGAGGTGGAGCAAGTGTAGCGAGCTCTCATGGGAGTCTGGGTTCTTACTCAGAGCCAGGCACTCTGTTCTGGCAGCAGCAGTGTGCCCAGTCAGCAGCGCTGAGACCCCTGCATGGCTTCTTGGGTTGAAAGAGACCTTCTTAATAAAACAAAGGCAGTGGACGAGTGGGACACGCCCGTCACTCACGCTTGTAACGTTGCTGGTGGGCACTTCACTGCAGGCCATACACTGCCACCAGCAAATACCTGAAAGGCTATTGCTATTCGTGAAAAACAATCGGCTGAATGATGGGAAGCATCGCTGGTCGTCTCTCCAACTCTGTGGTACCCCGAGGCTTCGGATTCAGCCAGGCAGTCCTCTGAGGTCTGAGGCAGCTCCCTGAGGTCAGAACAGAGGGGGTGTCCTTGGGCTCCTGCCATGTTTGTCAAAAGCTTTCAGAAGCAGTTCTTACAATTTCAGCAAATTATTTGGAAGTTAGTACGATGCTCTCTGAGAGTTGTGCTAAATATGTCACATGATAAACAGTTAAATGTGTCTCAATTAATTCAGTTAGTGGATGGAAGAGGATATATTTTTACTTTCAGGAATATATTTTAATTAATTAAAATGCAAAATACATGAGTATACTTCGTATCACCATGCCAGTTGTTAAAATTTCAACTATCACAAAATTTACCATGTTGGCATCAAGAAAAAAATAAAATAAAAGGGCTAAAATTCAGAGAATTGAATATAAGAAGGATCTTTCTTTCAAAACCAGCTTCCATTGCAGGTTTAGTGCAAGTACTCAAGGGAAATTCGGGGAATACAGGAGAGTACAAAGTAGCTGTGGAATTTATTGGAACAACTGATCATATAAAATTAAAGATGAAATTTCTGAGGAAAAAAATAGCAGGAGGGTGTGCTTGCCTCACCATGAAACTTCAATACACAAATTCTTGAGGGCTTGGTAGCAGAGGCAGACGTGGGCAGCAGCACAAGGTGGACGAGGGCCAGGGCTGCGCTCCACAGTTCTCTAGGATGAGGTGCCAGCCCTGGGAGGGGACAGTGGTGTCACTGCCACTGCCATGTGTGGTGGGAAATTCAGGCTGGGAGTCGGCGATTCTCAGGCGGGTAAAGAGTTTCCCAGCCAGCCCAGCCAGCAAGGGGACCGATATGGTAACAGCCGGCAGAGGCGGCAACACAGAAAGCTTCTCGTGGATCAGCACCGACCAGATTAAAAGGCGAACCACCACCAGCGGGGCAACTGCTGCGAACGCGAGGGCGATGGGCTCCCGGCTGCTGGCGTGGCCGCGAGCGCAGATCCGAGCACGGGCGAGCCGCGCGCCTGGAGCGGAGCTTGCGCGGTGGGCGTGGCCACGTAGCAGGCAGCCAGCACGTGCGCGGCACACAGCTCTCCCTGCTTCCAAACTGAACAACTTTGCTTGTCATAGCCGTCACCCCGAGAATGCCGATATGGGTGTGTATGGCGTTTGTTGTGTTTTCCCCATAAAGTTACTATTTTCCCTTCTGTAATTACCGAGTGCCATGCAGAGAGATAATTTGAGATATGTAGATGTCTTGTTTCCCATCGTATTCACACTGCTCTTAGCATCCAGTAATGGCTTTTGCTTAAAACAATGACTGCTGTGGGGCTCGCTAAATGAGGGCTTTCTATTTTTACCGCTCCTCCTATGTTTATTAGCCGGAAGTCTGCGGAAAGTCAGATCTCCCCCACGCCTGAGAGAGGCCACCACCTATGGGGCCCACCAAGCAATGCTGTTCCTCTCCGGTGCCGACCTGAAGGAGCCCCGGGGCACGCCAGCTCCTTGCACCACCACAGGCAGGCCTGGCCAGGGCCTGCTTGCGTGCGGCACCCGGCACACGCGTCGCTCTTGTCACCAATGCGAACTGAAAGCCGGCACAAAGCGGCAGCTGGCAAAGTGAAGGAAGGTCAGCCTAGAAGGAGACAACCCAGGTCGTGCTCGGCAGTGAAGGAGATCAGACTGGCACTGTGACTGTCGTCAAGTCTCCTTAGTGGGAGAGACTGAGTCAGTAAGATCTAAAATGTACAAAAGGTGCTGTGAAATGGAGGGAAACTGCTAACAGGAAAAGGGCGGTAGGATGGGGAAAGAGGTGAC
>PVKA01035039.1:0-22974 GCA_004027165.1 Ctenomys sociabilis
CCGCGGGCCATGCGTGCGGCGCGGCCCAGCCCGGCCGGCCGGGGGCGGCTCCCCGAGCCCGGGCCCCGCGCGGCCCGCGCCCCCGGCCCCCGCTGATCCCCGGGTCCCGCGGCCGTGGCCATGTTCCCCGTGTTCCCGTGCACGCTGCTGGCCCCCCCCTTCCCCGTGCTGGGCCTGGACTCCCGGGGGGTGGGCGGCCTCATGAACTCCTTCCCGCCACCTCAGGGTCACGCCCAGAACCCCCTGCAGGTCGGGGCTGAGCTCCAGTCCCGCTTCTTCGCCTCGCAGGGCTGCGCCCAGAGCCCTTTCCAGGTGAGTAGGCCGCGCTGGGCCGCGCCGGGCGGGAGGGCGCCGACCCACGGCCCGGCCCAACGCGCTGTCCCTGCAGGCCGCGCCCGCGCCCCCGCCTGCGCCCCCGGCCCCAGCCGCCGAGCCGCTCCAGGTGGACCTGCTTCCGGTGCTCGCCGCCGCGCAGGAGTCTGCTGCCGCGGCCGCCGCCGCCGCGGCCGCCGCCGCCGCCGCGGTGACCGCGCCCCCGGCGCCTGCCGCCGCCTCCACGGTGGACACAGCGGCGCTGAAGCAGCCTCCAGCCCCCCCGCCGCAGCCCCCACCCGTGTCGGCGCCCGCCGCCGAACCCGCGCCCCCCGCCGCCGCCGCCACTATCGCCGCCACCGCCGTCGTCGCCCCCACCTCGACGGTCGCTGTGGCCCCTGTCGCGTCCGCTTTGGAGAAGAAGACAAAGAACAAGGGGCCCTATATCTGTGCCCTGTGCGCTAAGGAGTTCAAGAACGGCTACAATCTCCGCAGGCACGAGGCCATCCATACGGGAGCCAAGGCCGGCCGGGTACCCTCGGGTGCCATGAAGATGCCCACCATGGTGCCCCTGAGCCTGCTGAGCGTGCCCCAGCTGAGCGCAGCCGGCGGGGGCGGGGGTGAGGCTGCTGCCGGCGGGGGCGCGGCCGCAGTGGCTGCAGGCGGCGTAGTGACCACGACGGCCTCCGGGAAGCGCATCCGGAAGAACCACGCTTGCGAGATGTGCGGCAAGGCCTTCCGCGACGTCTACCACCTGAACCGGCACAAGCTGTCGCACTCGGACGAGAAGCCCTACCAGTGCCCCGTGTGCCAGCAGCGCTTCAAGCGCAAGGACCGCATGAGCTACCACGTGCGCTCACATGACGGCGCTGTGCACAAGCCCTACAACTGCTCCCACTGTGGCAAGAGCTTTTCCCGGTGTGCAGGGGCCTCAGCGCCACGGGCCACGGGCCGCGGGGAGGGAGGGAGGACGGCTTCGGAGATGGCCTGGCTCGGCTGGTGGGAGGGAGGCGGCTCCTGACGCCTGGAAGGCGAGCCACTCCCAGGGTTGGAGAGCGGACGGCCTAGCCGGTTACCAGGCAGCGGGGGTGGGCCCGCAGGGTGGGCGGGAGCGAAGGAGGCAGGGCGAGGGGCGGGATTTCCTGCCGGGCCAGTGCTGCCTAGCTAAGGGAAACCTTTTGGTAAGGCCTGGTGTAGATGTCAAGCACATTTGCGGCACCTACCCCAGCCCTAACCCCCATCTCAACATGTTCCCAGGCCGGATCACCTCAACAGTCACGTCAGACAAGTGCACTCAACAGAGCGGCCCTTCAAATGTGAGGTAGGAAGCCCGCCTCCTCTCTCGGTTTTTCACGATTTTGATCCTCATTGTAGCTGTCTGAGTTCAGCCTCTCAGACCCCCTTTTTCTCTCTTCTTTTTGCCTTTTCACTCCATTCTCTCATTTCTTCTTCAAGGCCTCATCTCACTCCCATTTCCTGCAGATCAGAGATCCCCAAGGCTCTGAGCCCTTTAACCTCTTGCTCCCTTCTCCCTACTCCTGGAAGCTTTAACTCTCCTGTGACACCCCCCACGCCCCTCCCCCCTCCCCAGAAATGTGAGGCAGCTTTTGCTACGAAGGATCGACTCCGGGCACACACAGTACGACACGAGGAGAAGGTGCCATGTCACGTGTGTGGCAAGATGCTGAGCTCCGCTTATATTTCGGACCACATGAAGGTGCACAGCCAGGGCCCTCATCATGTCTGTGAGCTCTGCAACAAAGGTACATGTGGAGAGATGCCAGGAGGGCTAGGGCTGGGGGGTACACCGCTGGTGGCCATTCCATGGATGGGGGTTTTAAGGGTGCTGTAGCCAAGAGCTCGTGGCATCTAGAGCCCTTTAGGAAGCAAACAAAGTAGCATCGGGGACAACTGAACAATTACTGAATTATAAGGTGGTGGAATTATAAAGTGGTGTGGCTGGGGGAGATGACTTACCTGAGTCAGTCTCCTAGGTGTCTGTGGGGAGAATGAAGTGGGATGTGACTGCTTTGGGAAAGGCTTGGTCAAGAGCCAGTCCCTGAGGCTCTGTAAGCAAGGTCTCAGCCGGGCAGCCACAAGTTCTTGTCTCCAGTTCCTGGGGCAAGTAGAGTACGATGGCAGGAGTTGAAGAAACACTTACCCTGCTCCAGTAGCAGAGAAGGTCACTGAGCAACGGGGCTCAGACTGTGGGGCACTGGAGAGGTGGGACACAGCCGTCTCTGCTGAGAGTCTGCCCTTCAAGTAGCTAGGAATCAGGTCTGCTCACCCTAGGGGAGATCTCCTGACTCATTCATGTAGAATGAGCGCTGTAGATACCAAGGTTGAAGCATGGACACAGCCCACATTAGCCCCAAGTTGAGGGGCTGTGCCCCAACAGAGCAGCTGGCCCCAGGCTACCAGAATGTGGGAGGAGGACAGGGTCACCTGAGGAGGCTGTCCCCAGCCTAGGAGAACAACCCTGTCTCTGGGGTCTCCATCGGGCTGACCCCCATTCCCCAATCCCAACCCCCCCATAGGCTTCACCACAGCAGCATACCTGCGCATCCACGCGGTGAAGGACCACGGGCTCCAGGCCCCGCGGGCTGACCGCATCCTGTGCAAGCTGTGCAGCGTGCACTGCAAGACCCCTGCCCAGCTGGCCGGCCACATGCAGACCCATCTGGGGGGGGCCGCCCCCCCTGTCCCAGGAGATGCCCCCCAGCCACAGCCCACCTGCTGAGGGGGACCCTGCACCCACCAGGCAAGGCGTGGGGCATGGCTGGGGGGCAGGATGGGGTGTGTGGGACACGGGGGTCAAAGGTCCCACTAGGGGATCTCAGGAAGGCCAAAGATACCCATTTTTTTCAGGTTAGGGAGATTTTGGGGGCCAGGGAGGGCCCTTTAGGAGAGCCCCCTCATGTCTAGGAAAGGAGGCAGGCCAGAGCTTTGGGACCTGATAGGAAGTGAGCAACGGCTGTGTCCCAGGGGAAGTAGTCTGGAGCAAAGGGATAATGGCTCTTGCCATTCAGGTCGCGCTGTGATGGTGGTGTTTCTCACTTCAGGTACTGGTGAGGTATGTCCAATGGCAGCAGCAGCGGCGGCAGCGGCGGCGGCGGCGGCAGCAGCAGCAGTGGCAGCCCCTCCCACAGCTGTGGGTGCCCTCTCTGGGGCCGAGGGGGTGCCAGTGACCTCTCAGCCACTTCCCTCCCAGCCCTGGTGAGCTCCAGGCTGGTGGGGGGAGAGGAGTGGAGGAAAGCCCTTTGGTACAGTCTGCTCTCCTCTCTCTCCCTACCAACTCCTCACTAGTTCCCTCCAACCAAGGAGCCTCCAGAAAGAATGGAGGAAGAAATGCATTCTTAGGGCAATTCGCTAGGTTTTAACAATTTGTTTCTCCTCTCCTCTCCCTGTCAGAGCTAACCATACACACAGCTGTCCCTCACTTGGGTTAAAGTCTCATGGACAGTGGGCAGGGGTGTCAGAGGACAGGAGCAACCACTGCCCTTATCCCCTCTTCTCCCTGTGACCCTCTGCCCTCCCAGGGATTTGTGGGCCTTCTCCAGTGGTCCTTGTTCCCCTCCTTCTGGTCCTCTTCCCCCTACTGTCTGCTGCCCCTCCCTGGGGAGTTGGTGCTTTTTCTTTTCCAGGGGGAGGGAGGAGAGGAAGGAGAGGAATCAAAGACTGTCCTAAAGAGGGAGAGCAGTGAGTTCGAGAAGGGACAGAAGCAGGGAAGGCAGAGGTTATATCTTCATAAGATAGGCTTGTTGGGGTTAGGCCCTAAACATCGTCCTACTTTAGAGTCTGTCAAGGGGGAAAAAGTCAAGGGGATCAAAAGAAGGAGCCACTAGGGCCAGAGGCAGAATAGGAGGTGGAATCTTAGGGGGCCAGGGTAAAGGAGTGGAAATGGGGACTTAGAGGTGCTTCCTGGGGGCCAGGGAAAAGCAGCCACAGTGTCTTGCCCTTCCCTCTTCCACTCCAGCTCCAGCCCTGGTCTTTTCTTTTCATCCTTTTACCCCATGACAGAAGCTGTGGCCCTGGCCATGCCATCGTGTTCCTGTGTCCCCTGCATGTTCCCCACCCTTCACCCCCTTTTGCGCGGGCCCCATAACAATAAATTTTAAATAAAAACTTGACTCTGGCTGTGGGTTCAATGAGTTGCCCTCAGGGCAATTTTCCCTTCCCCAAGGGGGTTTCTGCTGTGCTAACCTTCCCCTGCACTGGGCTGTGGGACCTCTGCTCCTTCCTCGGGCTGTAGCACGGATTTCAGTTGGGGTAAGCTCCAGGGGCTGTGGAAAGGAGGTAAGGACTTAAGCGTTCTAGGGAAACATCCAGTCTGGGCCTATCCAAAATAGCCTCCAAGGTTTGAGGAGGTCTGAAAGACATCCAGTCTGCGGGGTTACCCTGGCAGCGCCCACTCCTTGCTGCTCAGACCCCGGCCCGACATCTGCACACCTTAAAGTCGCAGAAAGTGGTGTACTTCGAGAAGTTAAAGAGATTCGGGTCCCAAACAGCAGTAGACTTAACTTGCACCTGACCCCCAGTGCTGGGCATGGCGCCCCGCATTCACACAGGTCAAGGGCCAACCCTCCTGCTTTCCCCGCAGCCTCTGCCCTGCACTGTTCTTTCTAGGCTCCCTTTCCCGATCCTGCTAGTGCCCATTATGCATGGAAAACTTCCTATTCTGCAGACTGCCTTCTGAGACCCCGCCTTGCTCATCTCTGCAGCTTCCCCAAGTTTGGCCCCGTCTCCCCCTCTGTTATAGGGGTGCCACCGCCATTTCTTTAGTCCTGATTTCGCAGACCCGGGTCTCTCGGCCTGGACCCCTGGTGACCGTTGGCGGGAGGGGCTGAGGATCTAGGAAGGGGGTGCCCCCTCGACAGATGCACGTGGATAGGGACAGGGAGGGGCAAAAGTGGTCCCTGCCGTTGCCTGGGTAACGCTGGGCCTGGCACGCGCGCGCGGCTCCTTAGGGCTGGCCGGGAGGGGCTGGAGGCGTGCGAGGGGCGGGGGCGGCGCGCAGCGGCAGCGGAGCGCAGGGGAGGGGACCAGAGGAGAGGGGCCGTCTCCTCCCTCCAGCGCTCACTGACTCGTCCCTCCGGGCTGCGGCTGTTGCAACGGCGGCGGCAGCGACTGGAGCCGTCCGGAGGCCGGCGTCGAGGTGAGGCTGGCACGAACTGAAGCTGCGGGTAGGAGGGGATGAACAGATGGACTAATGCATGGGAATGCAGGCGCCTGGCGAGCTGGAGGGTGGTGCTGGGCGCGCCGCCTGCCACTTAGGGAGAAGGGCAGGCCCGCCAAGGGCGAGGGAATCCCCGAGAGAGCGGTCAGTGGAGAAGGGACTTCTGAGATGTCCAGGACCCACAGGGAGGGGCGGGGGCGGCCATACCCCAACGCTCAGCACGAAAACCCACCCCGCCTGCAAGGCCAGGGAGAAGGTGCAGAAGGAGCAGTATGATATGGGGTTCCCTTTTTAGTCTGTCAGAGCGTGTGGTGTCTGCACAGCTTGTTGATTTGGGGGTGCTTTGGCATCTGCTAGGATCAGAAAGTGTGGATCTTGCTGGGGTGCACCAGGGAGAGAGCCTGGGGAGGGTTCTGTTTATAAACGGGTTTATCTTCTTGGAGCTCCCCAAGCAGAAGACTGAGTAGAGCACTTCTCAGAGATGTCCAACCCCAAGGCAAAGGAAACCCTAACTTTTCTTCCTTTTCCCAGAGACAGCACAAGGCTGGCCCTGAGACAGGTGCCTGGTGCTGTGGGGCCCCGCAGTCCTGAGAGCCCCTCTCCCCTGCTCACACCAAACCTATCTCCTCCTCTTCCAGGATTTGCTACTGCCTCTGCCGTTCCCTCCTCCCCACAGGGGCCCTCTCCCCTCTCCCATCTCAAGATGGCAGCCAGCCCCTCAGAGGTCTCTGAGATGCAGGGGGTGGAAGAGAGTCCTGAGACCCAGGGAGAAGGGCTTGGCAATTCCGAAGCTGGAACTGGTCCTCCTCCAATCCTAGCTGGGGTCCCAAACCAGCCAGAGGCTCCGCAGCCAGGCCCAGACGTAACTGCAGCCCCTGTGGACTCGGAGCCCAATACTGGGCAGGCTCCGGAAACCACAGAGACCCCAAATGGGGACCCAGAAACAGCCCAGGCCACAGACCCCAGCTTAAGCCCAGAAGGGGAATCAAAGGCCAACTCCAGCCATGGAGAAGCATCCCAAGAGCCAGCACCCAAAGCAGCAGTGAACAAAGAGCCCACTGCAGACCAGGGGCCGGAGCAGGAGTCTGCAGCCCCACCTGGGCCAGCCTCAGCAACTGCTCCCAAGCTAGAGCCACAGTCAGACCCTCAGCCAGTTTCTCAGCCCGCCCCCAAACCAGTTCTTCAACCAGAGCCCCCTACCCAAGAGGACCCCACCCCTGAGCTCCTTACCGAGAACATGGGGGAAAAGCAAGAGAATGGAGCAGTGGTCCCTCTGCAGGCTGGTGATGGGGAGGAGGGCCCAGCCCCCCAACCTCACTCACCCCTCTCAACAAAACCTTCCCCAGCAAATGGGGCTCCTTCCCGGGTTCTGCAGCAGCTTGTTGAGGAGGACCGAATGGGAAGGGCTCACAGTGGGCATCCAGGGTCTCCCCGAGGTAGTCGAGGTAGTCTGAGCCGCCACCCCAGCTCCCAGCTAGCAGGGCCTGGGATGGAGGGGGGTGAAGGCACCCAGAAACCTCGAGACTACATCATCCTTGCTATCCTGTCCTGCTTCTGCCCCATGTGGCCTGTCAACATCGTGGCCTTCGCTTATGCCGTCATGGTGAGCCTCAGGGGACCCTGACCTAGGTCTGCTGTGGCTCTTTGCTTCCTGCCAGTGCTAGGTCAGAGCCCCAAAAGCGACTGTGCCTTCCCTTCCCTCTCTGCATGGACCCACTCCCCAAATTATGGGGACTTCGTTTGCCTCTCCCCAGGACCCAACCCTCCAAGCAGCTGCTGTCCTACCCCTTCAGGTGGGTGGGACCCGGACACTTGGTTCACACAGCCTCACTGACCTGTGCCCTCTTCACTCTGCCTTCCCGGTTAATTATTCCTTATTCCTCCCTTAATTCCACGGGCTGGCCTCTTCTTTGGACGACTATCACCTGACCTTGCTGGGCTGACTTCTACTGACCTGGGCCACGGTCATGGTCCATCCCTCACCCTAACCCCAGTCCCGGAACAGCCTGCAGCAAGGGGACGTGGATGGGGCCCAGCGCCTGGGCCGAGTGGCCAAGCTCTTAAGCATCGTGGCACTGGTGGGGGGGGTCCTCATCATCATTGCCTCCTGCGTCATCAACTTAGGCGGTGAGTGGGGGTCGGGGACAGGCAGGGGAGGAGTGGAAGGGTTGACAAGGGCAGCTTTACTAACCCCTGCCCCTGCTTTCTCCTGTCTGTTCTCCCTACTTCTTTGTCTCTCTTGTCTCCCCCCCTTTCCCTCCCTTGTCTCTGTCCTTCCCTCTCCTCTCCCACAGTGTATAAGTGAGGGGCCCTGCCCCGCATTCCAAGACTTTCCTTCCTGTTGGGAGCTGCCTTGGGCCCATCCCTCCCATGGGGGGAGCCCAATCGATGGCCCTGGCCCCCATCCCTAGGGACCAAGGGAGCCTGAGCGGACTTGTTTACAGCTTCTTTCCTGCTCCTGCATCCTGCCAGGCTCCTCTGCCAAGCGTAGGCCTCCCTTCTCTGCACTGTTTCCCACTCCCTGCACTTCTGTCTGCTGATTGGTCCCCTCCAGCCTCTTGGCCTCCCTGACCCTGCACTCGTGGAAACCTCTCTGCACATCTCCCAAACTCTGTGTTCTCAGCAGCCCTGCTTCCCTTCCAGCCTCCCCGCACTTCCAGTCTCCCAATTTCTCTGAACTTTAACCTTGGCCTGTTCCCAACTTCCATTGTCTTGGCATTTAACCCATTCCTTCCCTACTTCCCTTTATCATCTGTACCCCCTTTCCATGCCCTCCTTCCCTATTCTGCCTCTTCCTCTTCCCTTAGCATCCTCTTCACCTGCCTGCCACCATTTTTCTGCAAGAACTCCAGCACTTAGATCAGGCTGAGGGAGGTGGAGTGGTATTTGGAGAGGGTTACCTGGCCCTGGTACCCAGTGTTCTTCGCTGGGGGCCCGGACCCCCTACCCCTCATGCGCCTTTTGGGTCTCAGAGGAAGCAAGCCAGCCTCTCCTGGGTTCTTGTGCAAGGGAGTCCCGGTTCTAAATGCAAGGGAGGAGAGAGGGTCTTAGTGCCTGAAGGTTTGGTGTAAGGTTCTGAAGGAGCCGACCCACCCACTTGAGCTTTTAACCTTAAAAGTTTCTTGCTTCAAGGTATCGGGAAGGGGGGCTCGGGCCATTCTGAAAGAAGGGGGGGGGGGGAGACCAAAGCTCCTGCTTCTGGAAGCGACAGAGGAGCCGGGAGGCGCTATAATTATTTTCTAAGAGGACCAGGGAGGTTCGTTGCGCGCGACAGCCTGCTGAGAAGGCAGAGAGCCAGCTGCGACACGGTTTGGAGTTGGCAGAGTTTTTGTTTTCTTAAATAAAAAAAAAAGTTGGGGAGAAAAACTAAAATTCCTTTAAAACAAGACATAAAATTGACTATCCCCTTTGTATGCTGGATGCTGCATGAGTCTGAAACACCAATAAATGGAGACTGCATGAGACTCGGCTCACGTTAGTGCCTGCGTTCGTCCGCCCCGCCGTTCATCTGCCTCCGGGCAGAACCGACTGGATGGTATACGCATGCGCCTTCGTGGTCCCCATCTTTACTGCGGGCCGAAGCCGTCTCTGCCCGAGGCCTACCTGCGCATGTGCAAGCCATCCCCTGCTTTCCCAAGTAGCTTTGACCAGAGCGTAGCCTCCCGCGCCATTTCTGTGCGCCTGCGTACTGTCGCTCTGCGTAGCCGGGGAGGCGGGTCGTAGCCCCAGGTGCGTACGCTGTTGAGTTGACGTGGCCCAGAGCTGCGGGGTCTGGGCGAAGGGCGCTGGGTCTCTGTGTGGACAGGGGCAGAGTGAAGGCAGGAAGAGTGGGCCTGCCCCGCCCCAGCTCGGAAAGGGGTTTCTGCGGGTGCCCCGAGAGCGTCAGCTGCGGTCCGTGGAGCGGGGCCCTCCGCTGCAGGGAGGTCGAGCGCCCCCTGCTGGGAGCAGGCGCGCTAGCCGCGGAGACGGTTGTTGGAACCTGATTGGCTGTAGAGGATTTCCTAAAGCCCTTAGGGGACCCAGTCCCTTGGGGCGGGGCACCCCGCTTTGGCACGCCAGGGTCTCCCGTATTGCTGGGTCTTCCCTGGTGGCCCATGTCTCTTGCACGGGGTCATGGAGACATTGCAGTCACCGCAACGGCGCCTCTGTCTGAAGAAGGGGAAGTGACTTCCGGCCTCCAAGCTTTGGCGGTGGAGGATACCGGAGGCCCCTCTGTCTCGGCCAATAAGGCCGAGGAAGAGGGGGAAGGCCAGGAGAAAGCCGAGCGTGAGGGATCGGGGGCCGAGGAAGCCAAAGGAGACGGCTCTGGCGCGGGAAGGGAGGAGCAAGTCGAGGGCGACTCCGAGGACTGGTGCGTCCCCTGCAGCGATGAGGAGGTGGAGCTGCCTGCGGATGGGCGAGCCTGGATGCCTCCGCCCTCTGAAATCCAGCGGCTCTACGAACTGCTAGCGGCTCACGGTACCCTGGAGCTTCAAGCGGAGATCCTTCCCCGACGCCCGCCCACGCCCGAAGCTCAGAGTGAAGAGGAGAGATCCGACGAGGAGCCGGAGGCCAAAGAAGAACAGGAGGAAAAGTGAGGACGCAGCTTTGCCCCCTAGGCTCCTCCCCCGATGGGAGAAGGAATGCAAGGGTAGAAAGTATTAAATTAGCCCAGGCACCCTGGCGCCTACCTGTAATACTTGGGAGGCTGAGGCCGGTGGTCGCTGAGCCTTTCAGGCCAGCCTGAACTATGTAGCTAGACCCCGTCTCAAAAAAAAAAAAAGAAAAAAAAAACAATAAAAAATCGAAAGTGGAAGGGGGGTGGAGAGCAGGAAAGGAAGAGCTATCGACAGGGGGAATGGGGGGGGGGTGTTCAGCAGAGCCACCCTTATCCTTTACTGATTGTCTGTCCTTCTGTCCCAGACCACACATACCCACCGAATTTGACTTCGATGATGAACCAATGACACCGAAGGATTCCCTAATCGATCGGAGGCGCACCCCAGGTATAGACAAGAGGAATGAGTTGGGAGATGAAGGCTTCCGCCCCCCTTAAAGAAGTTTTGCTCGGTTGCCACAGTTTATAGGAAAAAACATTCACACTAAGGTACCATTGTTCTGGCTTGGGTCACTGCCTTGTCTTCACCACCATCAATACTTATGTCATCTTTCCCATTCATCAGAAGTCCAAGTCCTCCTGGTCGTTGTTTTCTTGATCCACATCCCTGAGCTACTCTGCATCACCTAATCTGGTCAATTTTCCTACCCCACATGCCTTCCTTTTACCTAGTCATTCATGCCAAGTCCTGTTAGCTTTGCTACACATTTCCAAGTTCATCTGCCCCTGTCCACCTTCAGTACCAGACCCTCATCCAAGCCATTCTCTCACTTGCTTGGGAAGTTTCAGTAGCTCCCCACTGGTCTCCCCACTTCCAATTTCATCAACCAGAGCAGTTTGCTTAAAACACTTGTCACCCAGTGTGGTGGTGCATACCTTTAACCTCAGCACTCAGAAGGCTGAGGCAGGAGGATTGTTGGGAGTTTGAGACCAGCCTGGGCTACAAAGTATGCTTAAAGCCAGTATGAATGGCCAAGTCCCTGTCTCAAAGAGACAAAACAAAAAAAAAATGTCACTTCTGCACTTGAAATCCCCCAATGGATTCTAGCGCAAGGGGGAGAGCAGTTAGAGAATCTAAGTCCCAGCCTTGTTTGTTGACACATTTCTTCCAGCTCAGGGTCTTTGTGCTTGCCCTTTCCCTGCTTGGTACGCTCTTCCCTGGTCTGCACATTAAGAACTTCATTGCCTGTGCTGTCTGTGGCCCAACTTTAAACCTCATAGCCTTTTCATTGAGGTCCAAAAGCCTGCGTGTTAACCAAGTTCCTCAACTGGTGAGTAAAGTCCAGGCCCCAGTGGTGTGTGCTGTCTCAAACCCTTCCATGTTTCCTACCTTCCTTTTTCTCTAGGGAGCTCAGCTCGGAGCCAGAAGAGGGAGGCCCGCTTGGACAAGGTTCTCTCGGACATGAAACGCCACAAGAAGCTGGAGGAACAGATCCTTAGAACTGGGAGAGACCTCTTCAGTCTAGACTCAGAGGACCCCAGTCCAGCCAGCCCTCCGCTCCGGTCCTCTGGGAGTAATCTCTTTCCCCGGCAGCGGAAATACTGAAGTACTGACTGTTGCTGCTTCTGCTGCGGCCTCCATTGTGCAGAGACTGACATGCTGGGGCCTGATCCCCCTCTTCCTAAACCTGACGCTGGAAAACTTGGGAAGAGTGAAAGCCAAGCTCTAGCACAGCACCGTGCAGGAAAGAGTGTGTATGTGTCTTGTTGAACATCTTTGAAACCTGGGCTAGATTTTCTAAAATAAAAGGTGTGGTCACACTTAAGCAGAGAGGTAATATTTTATTGACCCAAATCGGAAAACTAAAGCCAGATGAGACAGGCAGATTCAGCCAGCCAGCATCTGTCCCCTTGGCTCGGGCATGTCTGGGCAGTGTTGTAAGCTGGCCCTCAGAATTCCTGAGTGTGGAGTAAACCCCCTTCAGCTGCGACCAGTGCTGAAAGTGTCTCAGCTGATTTGCCCTTTAACTATCTCCGCCCCGCCCCTCCCCTACGGGCTCGCCCCGCCCCTCCCCGCGGGCTTCCGGGTGAGGTCCCCAGCTCTGGGTGAGTTTCTCGCTGGCCTCTTGGAGTGCTGCTGCTAGTCACTCTTGGAGATGTGAGTATTTTCCGCTGCTTCCCCTCCCCCAGTAATGGTGGCTCTCTGAGCCTCCCAAGGTTTCTTAGCCCTGTCCTACCTTCTACGGCCTTCTGTTGGGGCAGGTAAGGCCGCTCTAAATCAGAGCAAGGAGAAAGTGGAGGCTTTGCTTTGGGAGGTTTTGCTTCCTTGGAGTTTTGTGGGGTTTGAAGAAAAAGGTAGATCAGTGGGCCAGGATCCCCCCCAGCCAAAAAATACAAGCCTCAGGCTTCTGACTGCGGGGTCACAGAGAAGTAAATTTGTACCAGGAATTGACTCCTGGGTTTTTATGCTGAGTTACTTCCTGAATCCTTTTCACATTCTGAGGCTGGGCGTGGTGGTGTTCCCCAGTAACTCCTGCACTGGAGGCTGAGTGAGGCAAGAGGATCACTGCGAATTTGAGGCCATCCTGTAATGCACAGTGCAACCTTGCCTCAAAAAGATCCCTCCCCCCAAAAATTATCTTGAGATAGGATCCCTAGATTGCTCAGGCGGGGTTCTGACTTGCCAGCCTTCTGCCCTGGCTTCCCTGAGTGCTGGGATTGCAGGCATGACCACCTTGGTCCTCTGAACTGGTCATTTTTTTTTTTTGTTTGTTTGTTTGAGACAGGGTCTTACTATGTAGTTTAGACTGGTTTCATACTCACTGTGCACCTAAGGATGACTTCGAACTCCTGCCTCAGCCACTCAACTGATGGCATTATGGGTGTGTGCTGTCTGCCATCTTGCTCAGGTGAATGGATCATCTCAAAGTTACTTTCCTTAAGTAGCAGGGACAGGGACAATTTGTGGGGGGTGGTACCAGGATTGAACTCAGGACTTTGTCCTTGCCAGGCAGACATTTATACTGCTGAGCTATCTCCCCTATCCTAGGGAAGCAATAGTTTAAAAAATGACAATGGTTAACATCAACTTGCTTCTGGTTTTTCTATCCCCCCCCTCCCTCACACACCTTCTGGTTTTTCTTTTACTTATTTTTTGAGGTAAGAAAGGAGAACTTCATTGTCATCTTGATTAAATTGCTTTATATGGGGAAGCTGGCTGTTAGCGCTTTTCATTGGAAGACCACATATCGTCATTTTGGTTTGACAATGTGGAACTTTAGTATGAGTGACTTCATTTTGATTTTCAGTCTAGTCTGTTGGTACCTAGTGCAGAAATACAGTCCAAAACAATGATTACTGTATTTAATGGAAGGAAGTAGGAAAATGGAATAGAGTCTCCAGAATGCTGAGAGAAAATAACATCACTTGGGAATTTTATTCCTCAAGATTGAGGACAAGAAGGGCCGGGGAGATGGCTCAGTGGAATAAGCCCTTCCCTGGCAAACACAAGGGCCTGCGTTCAATCCCTGGTTCCACAAAAAATAAAAAAAAATGAAGAAGAAGAAAAAAAGATTGAGGACAAGAGGCTGAGGCAGGAGGGTCATCCTGAGTTCAAGGCCAGCATGGGCTAGTGAGTCCAAGGCCAGGCTGAACTACATAACAAGACCGAATCTCAAAAAATATAAAGAATGGGACTGGAGATTAAGCTCAGTCATACAGCAGCTGCCTGGCGAGTTTGAGGTCCTGAGTTCAGTTCTGGGTTCACCCTCAAAGAACGGACAAAATATGACACTGGGTAAACTGATCATGTTCATGTCTGTATATATGGGTATGTGTATATGTATATGTTACTATAATTTTTTTTTTAATTAAAAAAAGTGGTACACAACTGATATGGACCTAAAGTCCCAGCTACTCAGGAGCCTGAGTCAGGAAGATCATTTTAACCCTGGAGTTAAAGGCCAGTTTAGGCAACATCAAAAGACCCTTATCTCTGAAGACAAAAAAAGAAGCTCAGGGATATGGCTCAAAGGTAGAGAGAGTGCTTGCTACATGCCTGAGTTTGATCTCTAGCAGTGCAAAGCATTTAAAATACTTTGCTTTGTGGTGCAGCCTATAATCCTTGCCCTGGGAGGCTGAGGCAGGAAAATGACTAATTAGAGGCCAACCTGGGCAATTTAGGGAGACCCTGTCTCAAACATCACTGGAACGTAGTTTAGTAAAAGCTTCCATTCATTTCGCAGTATTGGAACAAAATCTTCTAAATGACAGGTAACTTTATAGGGGCCATTCAAGACTCCATCTTGAAACTCGGTTAGTGCTTGACTGAACTATTGCTCTTACCCCTACACACCTGAGCTCTAATGATGTAGCTGTCCCTGCCGAGATCCTCCTCTACCACCACATGGGGAGGCTTTCCTACTGCTCCTACTCTGCGCTACCAACGGTGGGTTGATCACTTGAGAAGCTGTTGATTTTTTTTTTTTTTTTCCATACTGGGGATTGAACTCAGGACCTTCTGTGTGCCAAGGCAGGCACTTGTGCCGCTGAGCTATCTCCCCGGCCCTTGTTGGCAGAGTGATGGTGAAGTAGGCCCATTTTCTAGAAGGTGCAGCCTGGCAAGTGAGGTTCTCTTCATGGAGGGAAAGTGAAATGAAGCTTGGCTGATGATTTTGATTTCTCCTAGAGCTGTCCTGAGGGTGGCAGCCCAGCACGCATACCACTTGGGTGGGGCATACGGTGGAGGCAGTTATTTTCTGTGTCCTCTTCTCCCCAGCAGGGTGGACTGCCATGATCTGGGAGAGAGGCTGGATGTCACAAGGGGTGCCAAGGGGCTCTCAGGAAACTCCTGCTTGTTTCTGCCTGCCAAAAGGCAGGGCTGCAAGAGCCAGGACAGCTCATGGTGACCCTGAGTAGCCATCTTGAGTGGATGGCCCAAGAAGAACCCAAGCATTCCCAGGTAGCTAAGTGTCCAGGCTTCCTTGTTAGTTGATGCCCTCCCAGACCTTCAGATGTAGAGCTGGGCACTGGCAGACTGCAGAAAATGTTCACCAATGAGCGTGAATGCCATTGGCAGTATTTCCCTGGCCCTGGGCGGTGCCTGGTTCTGCCCAGCTCCTTAAGTACTTGTACTAGGGTTAGAGTCCAATTACTGCCTCTGGCTGTGAAACCAGGGTAGAGTTCTGTCTTGAACCTTTAATCTGGAGTTCACTTGCACTCCTTAACCTGCAGGCTTCAGGAAACTAAAATGGTTCACAAGCAATGCAGTTACCACAATGCCTGATGAAGTTCAACCTCAGGAAACCTTAATGCAGTCCAGAATGAGGCCTGAAGGGGACTCAGCATCCCAGCCAAAATCCAGGCATGCTAGGGTGTGCTGGTCCTCCCAGCTGTTCAGGAAACTGAGCCAGGAGGATGACTTGGGCCTAGGAATTCAAGGCCAGCGTGGACCATGCAGCAGGCACCCCCCCTGCTAGCTGCTTTGAATGGTCACCTTCAGGAAATGTTAATTTAGCTCTCGAGGTTCGGACACCTAGGACAAGGGTCGCTTCTAGCTTGCACAGCCCTTGCTTTCAAGGATGGGCATTTATTGGCAGCAGTTGAGGAAGGAGGAGGAACAGTGTCCCAGCTGGCAGAGCTGCTAAGAGCTTGTGTTGAGTCACCAAGCTGTTTCCCATAATGCAGACTGGAGCTCAGGAAAGAGTTTTCTTAGGAATAAAAATTCCTAAAACTTTGTCATTAGAAAAGGGGATTTTTCCCCACTACACAGAGCAGGAACTGGTTCTGATAAACCAGGGAAGTGCTAATGAAAAGCCCTCTGATGTTGTGAGGCATGACTCATTGTCTAAACAGACCACAGCAGTGGCAAACATTTTAAAGCTTTCAATGATAAACAGCCCAGCACGCATACCACAGGTTTACCATCATTAGGCTAGAATATTTAACTGCAAATCAGTAAGGCTGGTGTACTTGTAAGCCCAGCACCTAGGAGGCTGAGGCAGGAGAGTCACCATAAGTTTGAAGACAAACTTATGCCTGGGCTGGCTACATAGCAAGACTCTGAAAAATGACCAGACCACAAATCACTGTTTAGGTAAGCTTAGGGACCCAGGTTCAGTCCCTAGAACCACATGCTGTTCTGGCTCTGCCCCTGCCCCTGAGTCTAGGCTTTGGTAGTGCATGCCCGAAATCCCAGTGCCTGAGACCCTGTACCAAATACATTATAAATAAATAAATAAACGAACAAACCATTGAAGAGTTTAGATTTTGTGAAAGGTTTTTTTTTTATTTTTTTTTTTATTTTGGGGGGGGTCTTTTGTTGTTATTTTGGGTTTTCTTTGTGGTGTTAGTGGTTCAACTGAGGTACATTCTTGGCAGAGCGCGCTTGTTTATATTAAATTTCATGAACCTATTCTTAAACCTAAGGTGGGTGGAAACCCAGTGGCAGAGTGGAGTTTTAACAACTTCAGTTTCTTTCAGGCCTGCTTGGTTCATTCAGGCCTGCGTGGATCAGAGCCACAATCAATGTTGGAGCCAGGAGCAGCAGTGGGGACAAAGGGGCCTATTTGCAGCTGGGACAGGGAAGAGGGCTGGAAAAGAAAAGATTGCGGACTAAGCGCTTGCTTAGGTAAGCGTAGGAACCAGTGTTTGATCCTTGGTTCCCGTAGCCGCGCCGGCCCCGCCTTCGGGTGCGCTGAGCCGGCGATGCAATCCAGGCGCGGTGGCGCGCACCTGTAATCCCAGCCCATGGGAGGCAAAAAGCAGGAAGATCACTATGAATGTGGGTTGCATGCATAGTGAGACCCTGCACCAAAAAAAAAAAAAAAAAAAAAAAAAAAGAAAAGATTAAATCGTCTGCCAGGAGTGATTGAACTGTGTGGTGTGGAGACAGGATGGTCACACATTCAACCCCAGCCTGGGTGACTTGGGAATTTATCAAGATCCTGCCTCAAAATAAAACCTAAAAAAGATTACTAAAAGTAATTCCAGCATCTGGGAGGCTGAGGCAGGAGGATCACCCTGAGTTTTTCACAGAGAATCCAGCATCAGGCTGAACTATGTAGCGAGACTCTGTCTCAGAAAACCAAAAATAAATAAAATGAGAGGCTGAGATGTAGCTCAGTGTGAAGGTCCTGGGTTCAGGCCCCAGTACAGAAGAAGGAAGAGTACCTGCCCTTGAACAGCCTGGCATTGGAGCTCATCTTTATTCTTGCTAGCTTCGTCCATCCTGCTGTGCATTAGACATATTGTCTCAAATACCTACAACTTGAGGAAGCAGTCACTTATTCCTACCTCATGACTGAGCAGAGTGAGGCTCATTGGTTCCTAAGTGCCCTAAGATCAAGCTGGTGGCAACAGAGCCAATTTGACATTTTCCCTTATATATACGTGAACCAGCATGAGAGCTTTTTTAAAAAAGTGGTGCTTGGACCCCATTGTGGAGGGATTAAGCAGAACCCCCAGGCAGGTACTTTTGTAATTGTTGTCTGCTGCTCCTGGCCAGTGGCTTGGGGCATGGGCCTCCCCTTCCCGAACTTCCTTGTAGCTCACATTCTTGGGGAATCTTGTGCAAACTTGCAGTGGCTCTGGGCTAGGGCTCCTGTGTCATCACGTACACCCCCCTGGGTGATGTCCTGCCGCTCCTCTTAAGCCCGTGTACATTGTGGTCCTAGTCACTTTGGCATTGTCTGTTTCAGAGTTGCTGTCAGCTACTCCCAGGTAAGCCTGAAGATCTTGGGACTTGTTAATTTATGGGATTTTTTTTTTTTTTTCTGAAATAAGTTCTACTTTTTTTTTTTTTTAAGTTTTACTTTTTTAAATGTATTTGGTACAGGGTCTACAGGGTCTTACTACATAGATTGGATTCGTAGTGATTCTTCTGTTTTTAGCCTCCCAAGTGCTGGGATTATAGGCTCGTACCTCCATGCCCAGTCTCAGATGCCATCTCTGCGCCATGGGAGTGGGCCAGCATGGAAATTCAGGGATTGAACCCTGCTGCTGAGTTCTGCCTGAGCAGGCAGGCGCTTTAATCCGCTGAGCTATTGGGCTGGCCCTAGTTTTACTTTTTAAGAGTTTGAGACTTAGAACAAGTTAGCACTCCAAATGGAACCCAGGGCGAGCTAGGCAAGCGCTCTCCCTCAGAGCTACCCCCCCAGCCCAGACCCCTCTTTGAACTGGAAGATAAACTCGGAGTGTGAGCTGCCAATAGGCTATTTAGGTTTTCACCAATTATCCCCCATTATCTCTTGTGGAAGATGAGTATGAGATTGGGTGAAGCCTGGCTGTGGGGTCTCACTACGTGGTTCTTGCTAAAATCTTATGATGTCTGACACACTTGTGGCCAGGCCTGTACCTCAAGAGCCCACCAGGGGAAGATCTCAGGCAGGGACTAAAGGGAGGTGGGTGAGTGAGTGAGCCTGGGGAGCTAAGGACAGATCCAACAGTTGGGTATCCCCTTCCAAAGGTCGAAGTATTCCTTTGCTCTTGCCTTTTGAGGGTCTTGAAACAAAATGTTCTAACTGTGCACGTCATTTGGTGAGGCACTGAGTGTAAGGGCGAGGCCTGCTGAGTGATCCAGCAGGCAGTGGGGAAGACACAGCCCTCGGGCATGTGTGAGGGGGCGCTTAGGGAGTGGAGACAGGGTTCTGGTCCTGTCTTGGGGTGAGAGCACAGCGTGACCTGTGGTAAGGAGGATTCGCTTAGTCACTGAGCTGGGGGAGGTGCTCAGCTCCCTCAAGTGGCCCAGCTGGGGTGGCAGATGGTGGAAAGGCCTCAGCCATGGGGAGCAGGGACCATCCAGGAAGCAGCTGATGGAGCTATTCCCAGAGCCTGCCTCCAGCCTCTTGCAGCCTTGTCGAGTTCAGATCTCCCCGTGGGGCCTCAGAGCCTGGCCCACACCTCCACCTGCAGCCCGAGCCCTTCCTCTCGCCCCATCTGGCTTCCTGGCCAGGCTTCTACCCTGCAGAGAACCTGGCAGAGAAGCTACTGGAAGGGAGAAACTTCACTTGGCTCTGGGAAGCCTGCTTTACCTTGCCTCTAGCCCTGCAGCTGGTGTAACACAAGACCTTCCTCTCCAGTAAACGCTAAAGCCAGGTCAGGCCTCAATGGGTCAGTGGTGCTGCCCTGGGTAAACAAAGTTGGGCCTCAGGTGCTGCCAGTAGCCTGTGTACAGTAGATACTGTAGATACTTCACAAACAGCCTGGCTCTCTTAAAATGAATAAAACTTCATTTTATTTTGTGGTACTGTATGTTGAACTCAGGCCCTTCATGGTGCTACATCCCTAGCCTTTTTTAAAAAGTTTTTTGCTTCAAGACACACTTTTTTTTTTTTTGGAAGAACCAGGGATTGAACTCAGGCCCTTGCGCTTGCCAGGGAAGCACTTATTCCACTGAGCCATCTCCCTAGCCCCTCAAGACATACTTTGGCTAAGAAACTGAGTTACCAATTTGTAATCGCACTACTTCAACTTCCTGGAGTATGAAGTGCAGGGATAGATGTGTGTGCTACCTGTCAAGTTTATCCATCTTGGTTTTGTAGCTAAAGACATAGGTACAGGGAGGTCAAGGGACTTGTCTAGGGACACCCATCAAATAAGGCTTACGGGCACCATCTAGATAGTCTCCACCCTGTGAGGTCCTGGAAGTACTTTCCAGAACAGGGAGAAAGGGAGGGCAGAGGTGAGAGTGGGAAAGAAAGCAGAGCCAGCAAACCAGAAAGGGCAGCCCCTGTTGTGTGTGTGTGTGGTACAGGGAATTGAACTCAGGACCCTGTGCTTGCCAGGCAACTATCTCCCTGACCCTATTTAAAAGTTTTAGGGAAAAAAAAAACTTTTTTTTTTCCTATGCTTGGGATCAAACAGGAACTTTGCTAAGTTCTACTACTGAGCCACACCTCCAGCTCTCCAAATTAATTAATACTAAAAATATATCACAGCGTAGGGGCTGGGGAGATGGCTCAGTAGAATAAGTGCTTCCCTGGCAAGCACAAGGGCCTGAGTTCAATTCCTGGTTCTGCAAAAAAAAAAAAATTATCACAGGGTAATGGTATACACCCATCATCTCAGCTACCTGGAGGGACAGAGGCGAGAGGATCACAGTTTAAGCTTAGCCTGGACCACAAAGCAAGACCCTGCCTTAAAAATATAATAAACATATACATAGTTTTTTGTTTTTTTTTTTTTCAGCAGTACTGGGGATTGAACTCAGACCCTTGTGCTTGCCAGGACAGCGCTTATTCCACTGAGCCATCTCCCCGGTATACAATCCTCAGTTTTTAAAAATGAAAACTCAATTTTTTTGGTGGGACTGGCCCATATATTACATGTTCAGTAGCCACACATGACTACTGGCAGAAACAGAGCACACTTGCCATATTCCCATCATCATGAGAAGTCCTGTTGGACAGTGCTGAGTTACAGATTTAACCAGGGAGATGCTTGCCGTGGCCCAGGGAGGGAGGGGAGGGAATTATGGTATGGAAAAAACAGGGAGCTCCCAGCATGCTGGATGTCAGATGTGTTGAGTTCATGCACCCAAGACATCAAGAAATGAAGTCAGGAACTGAAGGAAGACGTTAGGAGAGTTTTGCTGGAAATGGGAGACTAGCTCCTGGATTTCCAGGTGGGTGGCCACTGGGCCCTTTGCAGGCAGAATTCGTACAGTAGAATTACGCTCTCGGGCAAATTATAACCAACCTATAGGATTCCAAGTATAGCTGCTGAGCCAAGAGTGAGCCAGGTCATGTAGCAAAGGTGCATGGAGAGAACAGAGGTTTTGGAAAAGGAATGGGTCCCGGGCAACCTCAGGAGACTGAAGCTATCTGGACTCACCAGGCCACATTTGTGCCTTAGGGAGGCCTGCAGGCTTGGCCTTGCATATCTAAATCAAGATCTGGTTTTCACAATTCTTTTTTTTTTTTTTCCCTCTACTCACATTTTTTAGATACACTTTAGATATGCATAATGATAACATTCATCATAGGGAATTTGTTGGGCCAGGGAGTTAGCTCAGTGGAATAAGAGCTTGCTTAGTAAGTGCAAGATTCTGAGTTCAATCCCTGGTAACACCAAAAACCAAAAAAATAAATGTATTACAAACATGCATTTTATAGGGCCGAAGAGATGTCTGATAGAACTTGTTTTTTTTCCCCCCATTTCCCTGCCTTCTCTTCACCCCCTCCTTCTGTCCCCATTGACAAAAGCTTTGTTTCCATGTTATCCTTCTTTCATCTTTTTTTTACCTTCCTTTCCCCCTCTCACCTCTCTTATTCCCCTCCCCATTCAAACATTTTCTTGCCGTGTTACAATACCCGTTGTACATTTTGGTCCTCATTTACACTTTCAGTTTATTTCTCATATAAGAGTGATCTGAAGGTGTATCCTTTCACCTATAAATGTCTGGAGTTTAATCCTCCTTTATGGCGGAGTAGCACTCCACTGTATAAAACAACCACATCAGTGGGGCGTGGTGGAGCACACCTGTAATCCCAGCACTGGGGAGGCAGAGGCAGGAGGAGGTTCATTGCAAGTTTAGAGACCAGTCTGGACTACAGAGTGAGCCCCAGGCCAGCCTAAACCGCATAGTGAGACCCTGTCTCAAAAAGACAGTAAATAAATGTGAAACCACCACTTCTTTATCCATTCACCAGTTGATGGGCACTTGGCTCCGGCTGCCGTGCTGATGTCTTTATTTCTGTGCTTCCTCTTGAGCTCAGTTCTTCTCTGATTGTATATTAATTTTTATGGAACTTAACCACCTATCATATTCTACAGGGCACAGCTGCTGTTTGGCTCTTGGCAGTGTCGCCACATGAGAATATGGGCCCAGGGCTGTGTCGTGGGTCTCTTAATTCTTGGAGAGAGACAGGAGTTGGGAGCTTGTGACAACTCATAATTTCTTCTTTGGCAGTCCTGGGGTTTGAATCAAATGTTACAGGCTGCATGGTCAAGGAGCACTCTTCTCTCAAGGTGCTTTTCAGTCTTGGCTCTGTGTTGTTTTGTTTTCTTTCTTCTGCCTGTTCTTCCCGTGCGAAGCCACACGCTTGGCAGGTCACTGCCATTTCTCGCCTACATGGGATGCCAGTAGGTAGCAGGTGAGGAACCGCTCCTTTCTAGGGTGGCTTCCAAAGTGTCTGATGGGGAGGGAAGCATGGCAGGGCCTCTAATCCTTGCAGTCAGAGTTGGAAATGATCAAAAGAAAGAGAAAAAATAAAAACAAAACATGTCTGGGTAGACAGTGTGTGGCATCCAGAGCAGGCCAAACCCAGGGTCAAGCCGCCCAGGGTTCTGGGTGGGTATGATACAGAATCATTACCCTTCTGCTTTTTTCTTCTTGTCACAGGGAGCCAAAGAAGGTCACAGACAGGAGAGAGAAAACCAGAATGGAAACTACGGGGCCAGCGCTACCTCCATTTCCAGACTCAGTGTAATTTGTTTTATGCTTGGGGGAAGACGCTCATTTTGGGTTTGTCTCTGATAAGGAGTTTGTGGGCAGAGGCAACTTTCTGTCAAATGCTTAAGAACCGAGTTGTTGGTGAACAAAAGCATTTGTGAACTGAGGCATTGGCTGCCTGACAAATGGCAGCATAGGTTTGGTCAGGGACCCTTTCCAGGGTAGACAGTGTCATAACTGTTGACTCCTGGATTGCACAAAGTACAGGAAGTGGGAGGAGAGCCGACAGAGATCTGTGAATACTCTGGGTATAAGCCAGGCCCTGAGTACAACCAGCCCCAAGATCCCCTGAAGTTCAAAGTTGGTGGCCTCTAGAGGAACCAGAGGGCTCCACGGAGCCTCTGCTTTCTGCTGAGCACTGAACAAAATCCATTTATTGCTGCCTCCAAAATCCAACCTCTGCCAGCTCAGGAGTGGAGCCTTTTGGCCAAAAGCCCCCACTGGTGCACAGGCAGTGGAGGAGGGGCAGTGCAGGAAGGTGGGGTATAAGAGAAAGTG
>PVKA01035040.1:0-22970 GCA_004027165.1 Ctenomys sociabilis
ACATCGTGAGCCCATAATATTAAGCTGAGCTGTAAATGGATATGGTCGACAATTTCTTTGAATAACTCCCTATGGTTGCAGAATGCTGGACTGTGTTGGATTGTGGTGTCGAGTTCAAGCACCTAAGGTAGTTGAATGTCAATGGAGTGCCCACTTTTGACAGGTGTAGACAAAGGAAGAGTTGTAGAAAGAAAAAATCTTGATGTGTGTGTATAGACAGTATAGTTGGGATAGATAATGCTGTGCTTCTACATAATTCTATGATAGGCAAGATCTGCACTAATGGTGGTTGGACAGGATATTATGTCGGCTTTTAGTGCTATGGTCATCCACTAGGTAAATAATTATTGAATCTTTGATATAATTCAGCTATAAAAAAACCTGTAAATATATCATGTATGCACCTTGTACAATACCAAAACGTTATGAAAACAGTTTGCAATGTATTAATTCATCGACTCTGTATGGTTAAGGTGTTTTGAAACTGTCTGATTGACATTTGTATTTCAATAAAATAAAAATAAATGGAAAAAATAAATTAATTAATTAAATTAAATTAAATTTTAAAAAAAGAAAGCTGCTAGTGAGAAGAAGGAGCTCACATTCAAAGGAAAACCCATCAGAATTACAGCCGACTTCTCTACACAAACAATAAAGGCAAGGAGAGCATGGAGCAGAGTTCTTCAAGTCCTACACAAAAACAAATTCCAGCCCAGACTATTATAACCTGCAAAACTCTCTTTCAAGTTTGATGGAGAAGTGAAATACTTCCACGACAAAGAACAACTAAGGCATTTCATGATGACAAAGCCACCCCTTCACAGGCTGCTGAAAGATGTTCTAGAGAGAGACCACAATGACCAGAACTCCATGAATGAAAATGGAATGAACCCACTAAATAGGACAGACAATTAAATTCAGGTTACAAAGGAGTAAACAACACCAGGTAAATATCATGACAAACATAATTCAGCACATTTCAATTATAACCATCAATGTAAACGGACTCAATTCTCCAATTAAGAGAAATAGACTGGCACAGTGGATTAGGAAACAAAAATCCAACAATATGCTCTATAAAGAAACACACTTAACTCAAAAGGACATTCATAGGTTCAAAGTCAAAGGATGGAAAACAATACTACATGCCCCAGCACCTCAGAAAAAAGCAGGAGTAGCAATTCTGTTCTCAGACAGTCTTAACTTCAAACCAAGAATGATCAAATGACACAAAGAAGGCACATTGGTCAGGGGAAAAATTCAAGAGCAAGAAGTAACACTCATAAATATTTATACACCAAACACAGGAGCACCCAACTATGTGAGACAAATCTTAAGGGACATGAAAAACTTAATGTCTAAAAACACAATCTTAACAGGAGATCTTAACACACCCTTATCTCAAAAAGATAGGTCAACCAGACAAAAAATTAGCAAGGAAGTAGCAGAACTGAACCAGAGCTTGGAACAAATGAACCTGGTGAACATATACAGTGTTCCACAAAACCACAGCTAAATACACATTTCTTTCAGTGGCACACGGGTCAAATTCCAAAATAGACCACATACCAATCCAGAGGTTATGCCTAAGTATATGCAAGAAAATAGAAATTATCCCATGCATACTATCTGACCACAATGCAATGAAACTGGAAATAAATGACAAAAGAAACCAGAAAAATCCACTAATTTCATGGAAACTAAACAACACCCTACTCAGCAATCAATGGGTTGCAGAAGAAATTCAACAAGAAATTCAGCAATATCTACAATTCAATGAAAGTTCAAGTACAACTTACCAGAATTTATGGGATGCGATGAAAGCAATCATAGCTATGAACTCACACATTGGAAAACAGAAAGGGAACAAATTAGCCTAATGTTGCACCTCTGACAACTAGAAAAAGAAGAGCAAACAAAAGAAGAGCACAAAGACGGGAAGAAATTATAAAGATTAGAGCAGATATTAATTCAATTGAGATAAAGAAAACAGTTAAAAGAATCCACAAATCAAAAAGTTGGTTCTTTGAAAAACTAAATAAAGTTGATAAGCCTCTTGCCAACCTCATCAAAACGAGGCAAAAGAAAATTCAAGTACAAGCGATAAGGAATGAAAAGGGTGAAATCACCACAGACCCAGCAGAAATTCAAAAGATTATGAACAGTTATTTTGAGAATCTTTACGCTCACAGGTTAGAAGACACCGAAGAAATGGACAGATTCCTCAAAAGGTACAAATTACCAAAACTGAATGAAGAAGATATAACAACTCTCAATAAGCCAATAACAGCCAACGAAATATGAAACGTAATAAAAAAGCTACCGACAAAGAAAAGTCCAGGGCCTGATGGATTCAAAGCTGAATTCTAAAAGAAGTTTATAGAAGATATAATCCCCACAATCCACAAACTCTTCCATGAAGTTGAAAAGGAAACAGTCCTCCCAAAATCATTTCTGGAGGCAAGTATAATACTGATTTCAAAACCAGGGAAAGACACAACCAAAAAGGAGAACTACAGGCCAATCTCCCTCATGAACATAGATGCAAAAATACTCAACAAAATCTGGGCAAATAGAATACAGCAAATCATCAAGAAGATCATACACCATGACCAGGTAGGATTCATCCCAGGGATGCAAAGATGGTTCAATATATGAAAATCTATAAACGTAATACACTATATTAATAGACTGAAAACCACATGATGATTTCAATTGATGCAGAGAAAACCTTTGACAAAGTCCAACACTCATTCATGTTCAAGGTCCTACAGAAAATTGGAATAGATGGACTCTATCTTCACTTGATAAAAGCCATCTATGAGAACCCAAAAGCTCATATAATCCTAAATGGGGAAAAACTGAAATCTTTTACTCTTAAATCAGGTACAAGACAAGGATGTCCTCTATCACCCCTCCTATTCAATATAGTCTTGGAATCCTCAGCAACAGCCATTAGAAAAGAGGGATAAATAAAGGGAATAAGAATAGTTAAAGAAGAAGTTAAATTAGCACTATTTGCAGATGACATGATACTTTACTTGGAAGACCCCAAAAATTCCACCAAGAAACTACTAGAACTGATAGGGAAATTCAGTAGCATAGAGGATACAAAATGAATACTCAAAAGTTAATAGCATTCCTCTACACAGATAACAAGCACACTGAAAGGGAAACGATAAAAACAATAGCACCGCAGAAACCTTTCCTTCCTTCATTTTTGGTATTGAGTATTTGTTCCAGCAACGAGAGAAGAGTAACTAAGACAATCATATAACTACACATTATCCAGTGAAAAGGGACCTTCACCAAGGGGTTCAGGTAAGTACAGTGTGAAATAAATTCTGAGGTAAATACTACACAAAAACTTTACAGTTAGCATGCTGCTATAAGGTACCAGGAAGGTAACCAAAAGCAAAGTGCTTACTACAAGAAATATACATGTATGTTCAGTTCATTTTTTTTAAACTTGGGAATGGGTCAAGTCCGTTGCCAGAGGGGAAGGAAAGGTTTAGTTTAATTGACTAGATCTATTACATATCTTTAAACTTCATCCTGATGTTCCTACTTTTCAACAACTCAATGGTAATTGCTCATAAGTTACTGGGATATAGTTTGGATGCAGAATACCAAATATATTGATATTTTACAATTTAGAAAAAGAAAAAAAAAACTCAACTATTAAAGGAGAATAAGGCTAGGACCCTAACGTGGTCTGTGTTAGGGATTCAATCTTACGTGCTTGTTGACAGAGCTACCATTGTAAATTTCTTGACCAGAGAGTCATAATGGTCCTCAGAAATCCTAACACTGATTAACTGGGATTTTAATTTTAGAGTCAATTAATTAATATATTTGTATTGTTTCCAAGACTGCCTCTTCCTTCAGAACAAATACTGTAAATAAGTCTTCAACACTTATGCCATCATCTCTTTGTGTTCATACCGTATCTATTAAAGGACATGGCCCCCTGCTATAGAGCTAGGAGAACATGGAACTAGAAATAGGACTGACTTCTCTTATGACACTACATTTGCATCTTGTTTGTACTTTTTTATGACTTGCTGGCATAAGGACTTTATAATGTGATTTCTTTCCCTTTGCATTGCAATATAGTTTAAAACATTAATTATTTAAAGACATCTCAAATAAATAAATAAAAAACATCTCAGCAAATAAAAAAAAATATGTAGTCGACAAAACTAAACAAAAAAGGGGATCCAAATGAATGACCATTTTGTATCTGTATATTGAAAATAGGTAAGACAGATATACAGCTACATTCTCTTAATTCAGTGAATAGAGGGATCTGTTATAATAGTGTTTGTAAATAAAATATCATGTCTGCATCTTGTACAACAAATAACCACTAAGAAAATAATATGCAATGTATTAATTATTGAAACTGTCCTACTAATTTGATTTGAAACTGTCTCATTGCTATTTGTTTCTCAATAAAATTATTGAAAAAAAAATTCCAGATCAGAGAACTGTAGAGACAGAAAACAATCTATAGATTGCTTAGCTTTAAAGGTATAGGATGAAGAAATATAGATGATAGATAAAGAGAATGAGGTTTCTTTATGAGGGACTGAAAATATTCTAAAATTGCCTGGGGTTGAGTATGTGCATATGTAAAAATACCAGAACACTGAATTATACATTTGAAGTGGATGAGTTACATAGTATATGAATAATATCTCAGAAAAGCTTATTTTCCCAAAGGAGAAAAAGCTTCAAAAAGAGGAAAATTCATCAAAAGGAGACAGAAGAGAATTCAGGCAGAGAAAATGGCACCTGCAAATAGGTAACATTGTGAAAGGGTATACACGTGCTCTCTTCTCAGATGGACTCTTCCGGCTGTCCTTCTCCTTTAAATTCCAGTTCCAAGTTTCACTGTTGCCATGGCACATTAGCCCATCCCTTACCCAGTAGAATCCTCATTTTTTTTGTCTACAGTCCTGCTGACTCCTTCAGATGCACATCCTCAAGCAACCTCATTAAAACTTCTACTCCCCCTATACGAAATTATTATTAGAGAAAGAAGAAAGTAAAAAGTCCCTCACAGAATGCATTAACTTGTTATGTTAGCAAAGCTATATGATTAATACTGTTGCTAACAGCTACAGAAGTTACTAGACAAAAATAATATAATTTCTCAAAGTAGCAAAGCAAATGGACATTTATAAAAATGGATATTGTGAAACAGTTTGGGTTTTTTTTAACTGAGTTTCATAGAATATGTTATGTTTTAAACAAAGGAAGATGTTTCTGCCTCAACAGTATTTCAGAAAAGCCAGAAATATCACTAATGCTATTCCATTAAAGAATGGAGACACTTTGTACTATTATTTTCTACAATCCTCAGTCTGTAGATTCACACTATTAAGTAAAAAGGTCAACCTGATATAGTAAAATGAAAAATTTTTAAGATTTGTGTCACTTACATGGCAGAAACATGCTGAAGATGACAGCACAGAATCCAAGCCCTGGCAGAGAAAGGAAAGCCAGCCAGTTATGTGGTGCATTCACTCCAAGTGCTTGCAGTAGGAGGAAGGCAGTCCAACTCAACTCACAATTAGGGAAATGATAAAATGAGGCTTCACCAATAAGATCAGATGGCCTGCATGCACCTGCTATGTGATTCTCAAATATGTATCATTTTTCAATCTCTTTTATTTAAAAATCCGTGGCCTCATTACTAATATTTGTTGACTCAGTTAAGGATTCATGAAAAACTGGACTTTACTATACAGTCTATTCCAGTGTTTCAAAAATGTACAATATTGAAATGGAGTTGTCACTGTGCCTGTTCTTCACTATGTTTAGGAGCCCTTAAAACTGGTTTGCCAGAGGAGTCTGGAAAGATTTGCAGATGCCATCTGGAGAAGTACTAGGACGCTGCGAACCAAGGTTGACTGGAGATTCTAGTTAGACCTCAGAAAACTGAAATGCTGATAGGAACGCATTTGGTAAAAAACAGGTTTGGGCAGTTTTGGTTTGGAATGTAGACTCTATTGGCAGTTGGACTTGTTATATTCTGTAAGAAATTTTGTCTGTATCTTGCTAGTGCCTCAAATCTTTGCAAGAGATTGAGATTGCAGGTGGTAGACTAATCTGGCAGAGGAAATTTCAAGACCGACTAACATTAAGTTTGTCACATGAGTATGGTGGGGGATTTTTAGTGCACTGTCCTGAAAATCTAGAGCAAACTGATAGCTGACTGATTTTAAAAGTTTTGAGTTTGGCAAAAAAGAAAGCTGGGTAGACTTAGGCCTATAAACTGGGGGCAAAGGAGAGTTTTGTTGTATTAAAAGGAAGCCACATAGCTTACAACAGGAAAGTAGAAAGAAAGCTGTCAGGCCATCTGAGGAACCAACAAGGCTCTACCCTTCACAAACTAAAGACTTCAAAAGTGAAGGGCTTTGCTTTGATAAGAGAGCTCCAGGACACTGTATTCTAGAAAATCCACATAAAGATTTGGTGTCTTGGGAGTCTGTCCACTGTGCTCAACGGTCCAGGCACTTACAGTATTTTACACGTATTATGCAAAAAGATCAGGTTACTGTTTGAGCCAGGGGCAGTCCTCAGTGTCGTTCACATGGCATTGATTTTATAGGCAAGCAGAATGCTAAGTTGTGGGGTCATAAAAATCTCCACCCAGATTTCAGAAGAAAGCCTGGGAGAACAGGAAGTGTGCCCCTAAGAAGGCAGTGTGTGAAACTGTGAAAGTAAAACCAAAAGTGAAGTGGAGCCCCCCAGAAGTACAAGCTAGAAATGTGGAACAATTGAAGAAAGCCACAAGGAGTGAGAAAAAACAATGCCCAATACAGAAACCAGGATGGTTACAACCACTAACAGAGCTGCAGTCGTGGGGATTCCCAAGTTGTTTAGAGTATGCCTCTTATCACAACTTGTTCAGAGTGTTGGATATAGAGCTACAAGATTTCATATTTGCCCTATTGGGTTTTGGTCTTACTTTGGTTCCATTGACTTTTGACTCCCCTGTCTTTCCCTTTTGGAATGGAAGTGTTTATCTGTGCTATTGTATGGTGGAATATTTTAATTTTCGTTTTGATATTACAAGGGCTCACAGCTAAGAGTTTGCCTAAAGTCTCAGGGGGGGATGCTAACCCTAGACTTTTCATCAGTGCTGAAATTGTTAAGATTTTGGCAAATTTTAGTGAATGCATTATGCATAAAGAGATGTGCATTAGTCACTAGGAGTCAGCTCTTAAATATTATTATTTATATCTGGAAGTCCCCAACAGCCTCGTGTTGCTTAAGGCTGGAGCTTTTGGAAGGTAATTGCAGTATGGAGCTTCTTATGGCTGACTTGCTGTTATGAGGTGGGATGTGGTCAGAAAATGTGGGTCACAGTAACAGTGGTCAAGAAAGATACATCTTCCTTCCTAGATCCTCTCTTGCACTCTTCTGTTTCCCAGCTACTAGGCCCCTGTGCTGTGCTGTACTACCTTAAAGCCAACAACTTCTGGAGTGAAGCATGAGCCAAGATAGACCTCTTTTTCTTTAATTTGTTGCTGTCAGGTATTGTATCTCCCTGAAAAGAAAAGTCACTATAATACTACTCTTAGCCATAAATATTTTACGATCTGAAATGGTGATTCATATACTCCTAGGTAATAACATAATAAGATTGGATAACAACTGAAGTGTTTCCCAAAACTTGTTGCATGAGCATGGGATATAGTATTTAGGACCCAAACAAGAAAAAAAAATGTATTTCTCTGTCACACCACCTTCTAAAATGGACAAGTAATAGAGCATTCATGTTCCTCTGTTCCAGAAGTCATCTCTGATCTCTGATGCCTTACATATCTAGTAGTCAGGAAAATAAGGATTCAAATGAGGCTTTGTTAGAAGTACCTTGCAATTTACACTTAACATAAGCTCACCTGAAACCATTTTTGAAATAAGATCACAAAATCCCAAGCCTCATCGTTTTGATTAATATATTTTAAAAATCCCTACATGAAATGCGATATCCATCCCAACAGAAACTTGCCATTGGGAGATCTGCTTTACCATACTAATATGCTGACCTGTAAAAGGCTCAAGTCAATAACTTCTGATTTTGCCAGTCCTACAGATAACCAACTACTGTTATGGACTACTGGACCATATTGGATTATTTTGCTAAATCCATGCACCTACAATATTTAAATGCCAATGGAATAGCCATCTCTGACAAAACTAAACAAAAAAATCAGGATACAAATGAAGGACCATTTTGTGTCTGTATATACAAAATAGTTAGGATAGATATACAGCTACTTTCTCTTAATTCAGTGAGATGAAAGATTTGTACTAATAGTGTTTGGGCAGGGTATCATGTCTGCATCTTGTACTATGAATAATGACTATGAAGACACAAATATGCAATGTATTAATTATTGAAATTGTCTTACTAATCAGTTTTGAAACTATCTCATTGCTATTTGTTCCTCAATAAAATTAATTTTAAAAAGAAAGAGCTATCTGCTTTATCTTACAATATTCCAACATAACTGTCCAGGGCACTCAAGAAACAGTTGTTCCTCCTCAAAACCAGAAGACATTTATCTTTGTCTTCCTGTGATCCTGCACACTTCTGTGAATATCATAAGCTGTCAATAATCATTTAATCAGCCAATCAATCAATCTTGTTATTCTCCAATACCAAGCCAATCCAGATTCTAACCAAAAGGAGACAGTAAATCAATAAATTTATTGCATTAACAAGTTATAAAAACATCATTCATCTAAATCTCTGGGGCTTAGAGGCAGCAAAATTAAAAAACATTGGCTTTGAAGACAGAAATCTAGCATTGAGGAAGTCGCAACCACACTTCTCAGAATCTATTTGAATGTATATAAGCCGAGTACTGCGCTGGACTTCAGGTGTTCCATGATTAAAAACAACTAATAGTTTGCAAGGTGCTGTGAGGACTTGCAAGACAATGTGTGGAGCTCTCAGAAGCAGAGCTTTTGACACAGAAGTCCTGGAATAGTGAGGGTGGATATAACAATGTCTTATTAAGTATCTAGCATTTAATTACACTCAAACTCCCACAGATGTAACTGATAATGATTATGTTCATTGCTGTGGGCAACAAGATGCTTTCTCAGGTTATTCTCTAAGAGCAAAATTAAGATCCAATTCCAATAATCCAAGCATTTACTCTTTGTAAATTGAAACAGCACAAGATTTAGAACTCACAGTGATCTTCCCAGTTACGTGTTTCAGACAGAAGCAAGACAATGAGATGCGCATAAAAGTGAGGCCTCATGCCAGAATAACAACAAGGCACAGAGAGGTTTCAGGAAAGTCTGCTATCATCAGAACAAATATTCTTTTGATAACTTCTAGTGAAGATATAAAACAACAATACAAAGAAATGGTTGTTCTTACATTTTCTTTTTGTTGTTTCAGTATTAGAGATTTTTCATTTATCTAGGAACAGGCCAAACAACTGGGAGTCATCTTCGCCTCTTCTTTTAATGACCCCCTGTATTTAATCTCTCAGAAAATTCTGTTGTTCCTACTTGCAAAACCTAATTAGAACCTAACTTTTCTCACCAGTTCCAATGATGCAGTTGGATCTGAGTACTGTCATTTTCATCTGGATGTCACACTGGCCTGTGTGGATCACAATGTTTCTAGCATTGATTCTTAAGTTCTATTCTGGGTGCAACAGTTGGAAGCTTCCTTTTAAAACTTCCATTCCACCCTTACACTGCAGAACAGGCAGCCAGTGAGGGAAACACCAGAATTCAGCAACTCTCTACCTTGCAGGAACCTAGATGCCTGGTCCCTCCTCCTACACTACCGGACCTGGCACCTGAGGAGGGACAGCCACTTTGTAGGACAAGGACTAAAACACACTCAATAGGAAGGTGAAATTAGTGGATTGGAAAAAACTGAAATACCAACCAACAGATGGTAAGTTAGGTGAACCAGCATTGTGCTGGGGGACAAAGACACATGGGTAAGAAAGAAGTAGGTGGAACCACTATTTTAATATTTATATATAACTTCATTTGTTCTTTTTTCTTTTTCCTCTTTTTTTTCCAGAACTAGGGTTGAACTCAGGACCCTGAGTTTGCCAGGCAAGTGCTTGTTCTACTGAACTAACTTTCCAGCCTGTTCTCTTTTTATTGTTCTTATTCTAATCCCATCTGCCAAACTCAGAAACCAGTTTCAAATAATCTCTCAAATATTCCTTCATTCTTTCTTTTATACACCCTTATCTTGTTTCCAAAACCTTATACAACCATATTTTGTCATGCACCCTTGCTTCTAATTCTTTTCCTGTTATCTTTACCTATACACCATCCTCCCTAAATATTCCCACCACAGGGTGAACAAACTATACCAAGGGGGAATAATGTGCACACAAACTCCTAATTTACCATCAGTTCTGTTATACAACTGTAGCCTTTGTATGGACTAAATTGCAAAATCAATGGTGACCAGTTCTATGCAGAGCAGCCCAAAAGATTCTGGTGAGCTGAAATCCATGGGCCCCAGGATAGGTGTGACAGCCATGCTGGCACCCAACCATCTGAGAACTTAGAAGGACAAGAGATTAGGGGGTCACCGGGCAGCCCCTGGATCCTGGTGAATCAGGCCCAAGCCCACCACCTACACAGAAGCTTTGTTGAGCTTTGGCCAGTCACCCACACCAGCAGCCAGTGAACCTTAGTGACCCAAGTTCCACTGCTCTCTGTCAGACAAAAGACTTCTATCTAGAATGTGTAGAAAATTTTAAAAACATATCAGGCCCCAAAAATTCAAAGACCTAATTAAAAAAGGACATCTGAAATGAATACATACTTTTTAGATGAAGTACAGAGCAAATAAACATATTTAAAATTGTTCAACTTCATTGGTTATTTGAGAAATGCAAATTCAAACAACACTGGGATTCCATCTCATCCCAGAAGCAATGGCTATCATCAAAAAGTCAACCAATAACAAATGTCATCAAGGTGGGGGAAAAGGAACACTTCTCCACCACTGGCAGGACTAAAGCCTGGTAAAGCCACTGTGGAAATCAATGTGGAGATTCCTCAATACACTAGGATTAGAGGTCCTATTCTACCTAGCTATTGCCCTCCTGGGTATTTTTCCAGAAGAGTTAACATCATACCACAGCAATCTATGTGCACCCATTTGTGTAGCAGCAAAATTTGTAATATCTAAATTTTGGAAGCAAACCAAATGTTCAGTAGCAAAGGAATGGATGAAAAGGTGTGTTTTTTGTATTTGTTTTTCTTTTAATTATTTAGCACATGGTCTACAAGGTCTCACTACACAGATCAGACTCATGGTGATCCTCCTGTTTTTCAGCCTCCCAAGCGCTGACATTATAGGTGTACGCCACCACACCCATTCTCAATCGATGCCTCAGTGTGCCCGCCAGGGGAGGGCCGGCATGGCAGGCCAGGGATCAAATCTGGCCCCTTTGTCTCCCTAAGCAGATGCTTCAGTGCACTGAGCTATCTAGCCAGCCCTAAATGTGGTATTTTTTATAACAGACTATTACTCTGCTACAAAGAAAGACAAACTCTAGTCTTTTCTAGATGAATGCATGCAACTAGAGTCTATGCTCATAAATGAAATAAATCACCTTCACATGTGTAAACATTCCATTGTCTCCCTAATTAACAAATTGAAAGAGAAAATAAGATCCAAAATGTACAACAGATATTGTGAAAAGGAAAGAAACTACACAAAAGGAAAGAACAACTGGGATGGGGGAAAGGACAGAAAAATACATATATATATATATATATATATATATATATATATATATATATATATATATATATATATATATGGTATGCATAAATATATAGTATATATTATTAATATATATATATGCCAAGATAATTGTACTACTAATTTCTATTATTTGAAAGAAATGATTTGTGCTTATATTGTTTGATCCATTTTGATTTCCCATATCTTTTTTTTTAATTTTTAAACTTTTAGTACAGGGTCTCACTGCACAGTTCAACCTTGTAGTGATCCTGCTATCTCAGCCTCCCCAGTGCTGGGATTATAATCATGTGCCACCACACCCAGTTTCAAGGCTAACACTGCTTGCAATACTAGGGATCAAACTCAGGACCTTGCCATTTCCAGGCAGGCACCGAGACCACTGAGCTATCGCTCCAGCCCCTGCACTCCTGTATGTTGTCATCTGAGCAACTTCTCAAAGATAACAATATCCAATATAACTATTGTTAATTTCCTATTATGTTGTTTGAAATTCAGTATCTTTTTTTTCTCTTTAAAAAATCTTTTGGTTTAACTGCTCTGCTCAACACCCAGCAGTAGCTCCCCAGCTCAATGACAGTAAAACTCACTGTCTTCAAAGTGGTCTTCACAGCCATCTGTGATCAGGCCTCAATACCAGACCAACCACCTCTCCCACAACTCCAGGGTCACTCAGTGCTGCCACCCTATGAACCTCCTTGCTTGTTCTAGAAAGCCACAGGCAAGCATCTTCCTTGTAACTGGGGCTCTTTCTGGAAGGTTCTTATCTATTCCTTTACCTCCTTCATGTCTTTGCTCAAATCTCACCTCCTCAGTGAGGCTGGCCTGATAACCTCATACTAAGAACAAGCCTATCTACTAGTAAAACCTACCCATCTCAGGTACGTGTACACACACGTGTACACACATACCCACAATATTAGCAATGCTGATCACTCTCTATTACTTTATTTTATTTTATTTTTTTCTTTCTTTTTTTTGTCTTTTTTTTTTTTGTCTTTTTTGAGACAGGGTCACACTATACAGTTCAGGCTAGCCTTAAGCTCATTTTGTAGCTCAGGCTGGTCTTGAACTCACAACAATCCTCCTGCCTCGGCCTCCCAAGTGCTGGGATTACAAGCATGCGCCACCATGCCCAGCTCTTATTTTTTCTTTACTTTGTGATTCTTATCATCCAGCATCTTATACAAGACAACTTATTGCATGTATTGTCTATTACTTGTGTCTGCCTGTTAAAAGGAAGCTCCTTGAGTACAGAGATCTTTATATACTTTGTTCCCTGAATAATGGCAAGCACCTGAAACTGACTCACAAGTAGAGCTAGCTTACCGGAGGGGCTCAGTAAACATGGAATCAATGAATGTAAACTAAGAAGTTAAAAATGATTTATAATTAGTAGAAATATCATACAAGAAGCCAGCAAATCTCTGTATATGCAAAACTCCATGTTTTGACACTTAGTTTAGAGTCACAATTTCTACCTGCTTGTACATATCCATAGCACATGGGCAGGTAAATATAATCAGTTTTGTTCTAAGAGCATACAATACAAAAGGATTCTGAACATATGGATTATGGGACATTGCACCTAGAGTTTTGGAATTTAGATTAAATTGACAGAAATGAGAATAATAAAAAATAGCAAATCAATCATTCCTTACTAGTGTCACATTTTCCACTTATAAAATAAACACAGTAAAAAGTATTTTCATTCTTCATTAATGAAAGGTGCCATTCTTATTTGTCTATAACTGTATATCCTACATGACTTGCTGAACTAGATACTTAGTAAACTTATTTCTATTAATTTTTCCTATATATTTTCAGAATAAAATGTTTTAAAAGATTTTTAAAATTTTATCTTTGGCCAAAAGAAATTTTTTTAAGTAATCGTGAATTCTACAGTTAAGCAAAGGGAGACTAGCTAAAGAAAAGACTCTGTTGGGTGTAAGAACCACAGCCTGAAGGCCACATGTGGCCCACCTCGGCTTTTATAAATATACCGCAGTAGCTACTCCTGGTCATGTACCCCTTGTGTGTGACTGCTTCTGCACCTCATCAGCAGGGTCAGTGGCTGTGCCAGAGACCATATGGTCCTCAGAACCAGAAACATTTAATGCCTGATTCTTTTGAGAGAACATTTGCTGACTCTGTCTAAGGTCATTTATTGAGTGACAAGTATATGCTATGACTATGTCCAGTATATTAGGAGAATAGTCCTACGCGTCCTGCCACAGGTGACCACAGACAACATCACACCCAACCCTTCATTTTAGAGAGAAGATTGAACAGAGAAAGACGAAGTAATTCACATCCAGAAAGGAGATGTCCGTCACCAAAGAGCATTAAAAAATGCTTACCTGCCAAGAAAGTAAAAACTGCAAGGTTAAGAACACAGAAAACGTGGATGGGGAACAGTTTCTGCTTCTGCTAATTATTCACAATATGACAGCCACCAGAGCTGAGCTGTCATCACATCCAAATATGGAGCAAGACAAATTCTAAAACATTTTAGAGACGTCAAGCAACAGTCTGCTTCCAGCTAGAAGGTCAACAGCAACACCATCTCCATGTCACCTTCCTGCTGCTCTCACCAGCACTCTCAAGACCAGGTCCATGAAATCTGAATGCTCAGCGTGATGCAGGCTTCAGCTTGCCACAATAAGCCCCCAACGCTTCACAAACTACATTTCACCGATGACAACCACAGGAAAATCATGTCAGCAGCCCTGGGGAAGGATTGTGCTTACATCTTCACCAGTGTTCTCATCAACAGGCATCTAAGCAATGGGTAGTCAGAAAACATTTTTAAACTGAGTTTGTGTGTTCTATTCCTCAAGAGAATTTTGTAAAGCATTGACCCTAGAAACTTCTCTTCGAGATAGTTGATAGTGTATTATAAATTATAAACAAAATATCATATTTGGCCTATTAATACATTTTTGATTGATTTTTATCAGTAAAATATAACAAAAATGTGTCACATTAATCATTTTTAAATGTAAAGCTCAGTGGTTTTAAACACACTTACATTGCTATGTAACCATCAACATTATTCATCTCAACAAATTTTCCATCAGCCCACACTGAAACCCTACATCTTTTAAATAATAACCCCATACCTTAGTCCTGCTGTCTCTGGCAGCCAACCTCACTTCATGAATTGGACTACTCTAGGTACCTCAGATGGGGGAAACCATCAAGTATTTGCCATTATTTGACTGTCTTATTTCACTTAAAGTCTTTGAGGTTTATCCTGGTGGCAACACTATCACAACTTCATTGTCTTTTAATTCTGAATAGTATTCTGCTGTGTGTCTACAGCACATTTTACTTACCTTTTCTTTCACGTATGGTCACTGGAATATTTCCATGTTTCATCTCTTGCAAATAATGCTACTCGTTGTATGCACATGGGAAACAAACATGCTCATGTGTGCGCTCTCAGTTGTTTTGGGTATATGCTCAAAAGTGGAACTTTTCAATAATGTGGTAATTATATTTTTAATATCTTAAGGAAACTTTATATTGTTTTCTTTATATTATTGTAGTGGCACCATTTCCGCCAGCAATGCACAAAAATGCTCCAATTGTTTCATGTTTTCACTAACATTTGTTATTTTTTGAGGATATTTAGTAATGGCCAAATGAATGCGTGTAAAGTGGTAGCTCAGTGTAGCTTTGATTAACATTTTTCTAACAAGGAATGATATAGAGCATGGGTGCATTTTTAGTGTGCTCAAAGAAGGAATTTGCTAGGCCATAAATAGACATTTCTAGGTTATATTCACTGTTATCCAAAGAGATTTATACTTAAAAGCAGTAAGTATTTTAAAAGGGAGCTTTTTATGTTTTCTACTTTCTATTTCATTTTGAAATAATAGTACATTTACAGAAAAGTTACAGTGGTACTACAAAGTTTCCCTATAACCTCTATTCTCCTTCTCCTAATATTACTATCTAACATAGCACTGGCACATACCTCAAAACTAAGAAGTTAACATTGATACAACCCTTAGCTAACCAAATGATGTCTCTGCAAATCCAGGACACTTCCACTATCCTTGTTAGTCATGATTTTAACCTTACTAAATAGGATTAGTCATAGTTTTGTAAAATGTTACTCAATTTAGCTGCTTGTGATGTCCTTTCATGATCAGACTGACATTATGTATGTGGAGGGGAAAAAACCATAGAGGGGAATTACATTTTCCTCATTCTATCATATTCAGGGTTGGCTGATTATCATGATTTATCATTAGAGATACTAAGTTCTATTACATGTTGCAGTATTGTCTCCAAACCTTTTCATCCAAAAGTCACTATTTTTTTTTTTACTTTTACAGATTATATTCAACATCATTCCACTAACTCCAGCCTACCAATATAATGAGGGATCTTAAACTCCTGCTGGTGGAAGGAATATTGAAGATTTGTAGACATACATTAAATTCATCACAGTAATTAATCAATTAAATATTTTGACAAGACATCCACTAATTTTAGCATTCATTAAGGAACCATACCTGCAGCAATTATTACTGCAATAGTCTTTTCTTCTTTCAAACTTCCTTAATGTTCCCATTTTTATTAGTTGAAATTCTCCTGTAAAGATTTATCATTTATTCTCCATGTATTTATTTATTTGATAATTTATTTGTATCACTATAAACTCTTGAATATCTATTTTATTCTTTAGCATATAACTAGATCATATTTTCATTTATTTTATTTCTCAAATTTCTCTAGATTGGGCAAAAGAGAATTCTTTCAGAATGGCTCTTATGTTCTTTTAACATATTCTAACACACACACACACACACACACACACACACACACACAATTTTTCTACAACACCAGATTCACTAGGATCATCATGTATTTTCCCTCTCTAGCTATAGAATCAAATGTCTCTCCATGGAACTATAGTTCAAAAGAGCCAACTTTTTAAAGTCAACTTCCATATGTTACTATGTATAATTCCCAGGTTACTTCTATTTTTTAATTAATGTTGTTATTAACTATAGATTTTCTATAATGAAGTCTTATGTATTATGATTTTTCAGGCTAATCAGCTAATTAAGATAGAACACAAATCCACTGATAATGCCTCAATCTTCTCATTCTAACACTACTACTAATTATTATGACTCCTATAGGTCATAGAGCCTATACATAATTATACAATGAAAAAGCAGAAAGTGCTAACAGGAGGAATTTCCCCTTGAATCAGATCATTATTTTACCAAAAATAAATGTAAGCCTTAGTTGATCTCTATTTCATCTTTTGCACCATCTCATAGTTAAATCTTATTCTTTTCTTTTTATTATGAACTTTGAATAAAATTTTAAAAGTTGTACCTTATCAAATTATAAAGTAGATAAGAAAATAAAACAGTGTTGTTTGTGTATAAGTTCTAAAGATTCTGTATTGCCATATCATCACCTGCTCCTGTTTAAGTAATCACTTATTAAACAGTTTGATCATGAGAGCAAGGGTTCTTGACAAAAGAGACATAAGACAATTTCTACTGGCAGTTTTAGTGGTGGAGCTGATAAGAATGTTACTGTGTCTAGTAGGTAGATTCTTAGCAGGTGGAGTCCTGGTCTGCTGTTTAACATCTTACAGTGCATAGAAGTCCTCCACCACATGGAATTATCCAGTCCAAAATTCAGTGTGTTCAAGATTGAACAATGTTGTTCTAAAGGAAGCTTTCAGTTTTGGAATTGCTAAATGGTTAAGTAACAAATATTTCCCTTCAGAATTCTTTAAAGTATTACTAGTCACTATGGAATGCTACCACTAAAAATCTGAATACAATAAAGATTTTCTTCACACTTAATAAATCATCAGATGCTGTTTCCAACCTAACTTATTTTGAATGTCCTAGAGTGTTTGCAATTGAACATCTTCTAGCAAAGGAAAAAAGAGTATGGGGACAGCGTGACACAGAAAGTCTTGAAAACACTTACTGTTTAGCTGAAAGGCTCATTTTTATCATTTCTTCTCCCCATTCCACAGACAGCTATAAAAATAACAATACTATGTGATAAGTATATGTAAAACCTTTACTGAAGTGATCGTATTAAAAATTTCCATCATTTAAAAAAAAATAGCAGTTAATGTGTAGAATTTTCACCTTGACTAAATTTTTATGTTGATATCTCCAATCTAAGCAACTACATTGAGGACAGCAATGTGTAATACAAAGGCCATGCTTGAATACCTGTCATCTTGGTCTTCTACAGGTGTGCCATTTCTACTGTTGTATCAATTATTACTGTACTGTCTTTAAAATAAATTTTAAATGCCAAAAAAGAGAGACAAGAATAAAAATTTAAGCTTTCTTGAAATGAAGCAATAATATTTAATTATATGTCCAATCATACATAACTATATCTGTTAATGTGAGCAACAGATTTGATGATAAAATAGATAATATGTCAACCAGTGAGAATCAGCTCTTCTTGTTTTGAAAATCTGTAACATATGTAGTGTTGCGTGTTACCCTGTTTTTGACTTTGTTTCTGGTTTTTTTCTATTAAAAATATTATTTTATTAAAAAATAAAACCTCTAATTAGTGCAAACCAGTTTGTAGCACTAATTGATGGCCTCTATGGTCCATATTCATTTTTTTTTCCTTCAAAACATCACCATCCTCCCTTCAATTCACAATGCTAGTAAAGGACTTTCTGCCTCTGCACTTCAAGGTCAGTGAGGATGGCATCATGGGACACAAGAGGTCCCAGAAAAGGAAACTTGGATGCAGAGGAGCACACAGAGCCAGCCAGTCTTTTCCATACTTTTATCCTGACTTCAGGTTATTGAAATCCTAAGATGGAAAGCCTCACATTGAGTCATTCAGTCTCTCCCAAGAGGGCAGTAGATTATGCGGAACAGTGTATCATTTAGCATTTTGTGCAGTTCTATTTTAGGTAGTCCTTCCTTGGAGTCATATTAACTCAAATACAGCAAGGATTTCATCACTGGTTGCCTTTACACTGATGTCATTTCTTCCACAAAACTCAGTCTCTTGAGGAGATGTCAACAAAAAAAAAACCCACTAATGAACATGGAAACAGTGCAACATTTTAGAACAAGGGTAGTAAGCAATAAGCAAATTATTCCACAGAGGCCCCAAAAAGCACATACTGAAGACACTTTCTTTAACATATTTTCACTTAAGTGATCATACTCAAGTTCAACTTCCCAACTACCCTTTTTCTCCCACAGTGACAGCTGAATTTTAAATCATTATAGAGGGAATGTAGAAAAACAAAAACTGAGAAACAGCAGTCAGTGGCAAAGTATGGCCTCTCTAGGAAGTGAAAGAAGTTCCGCAACTCAGAGAAGGTATGCCTAAGTAGATAATGGACTTAATTAAAAAAAAAATCAATGAAATTGCAGAAGACTAATAAACACCTAGCTGAATTTGAAAAATGATACAATACATAAATAAGTAATTTAGCAAAGAATCAGAGTCTACAAAAAGGACCAAACGAAAATCTAGAATATGAGAACTCTATTGAAAGTGTGACCAGCAGAAGTAACTAATGTGAGGGCAGAGTCTCACACTGGAAAACAGGGCTAATGCTTGTGACCAATTGCTCAGAAGTATCTTAATAAAAGAGAATATTAAAAATGCATCCAATAGCTGTTCTTGATGACTCGAACAAGGCTGATGTAAAATTAATCAGAATTAGTAAAAACCCAGAAGGCACCACAAATGGCATAAATTACCTGTGTACTACAATAGAAGAAAAATTACCAAACAAAAAGCAAAAGTTTAACATACAGATAAGGAGGCATATAGAACCCAACAAGCATAACCATAAGAGGAATTCTCCTGGACCTATCAGCCAAAATTCCCAAATGTACAAAACAAATAAAGAATTTTGAAAACTGTTAGAAAAAAACAACAAATAACCCACACAGATAACCCTATTAAAATTGCAGCGGACGTCTCAATAAAAACTTTAAAGACAGTTTGCAGTAAAGTGTTTCGAGCCTTAAAAATCATTTTCAAGCCAGACTTCAAAACTATTTTTCAAGAAAATTTGCAAATAGTTTAAGAAAGTTACAGATGGCACAGCATCTCGCCGATACTGCAGAAAGAATGGCTGCCATCAAAAAGTTAGCCAATAACAAATGCTGGGAACAAATGCTGGAGGGGAGCTGGAGTGAGCAAGGACCCTTTTTGTACTGCAGGTGACATGAATGCGCACTGCCATGAGTATGGTACACATACATTGCTGTGTGTGGTATCTTCTGTTTTCCTGGGAAAATGTCCAGAAGATGAGTAGCTGGGTTGAATGATACATCTGCTATGGAAATCAGCGTGGAGAGTCCTCAAAATCATAGAATTAGCAGCCCCATTCAACCCAGCTACTCCTCTTCTGGACATTTTTCCAGAAGAACAGAAAATATCACACCACAGCAATATATGTGTATCCATATTCATACCAGTGCAATTTGCCATAACTAAATTTTGGAAACAATCCAAATGCCCATCAAATGAGAAATTAATTTTTAAAAAGATGTGGTATTTTTATACAATAGAATATTAATTCAGCTGTAAAAAAGATAAATTCAGGCCAGTGTGATGGCTCAGTAGAATTAAGTCCTTCCCTGGTAAGTGCGAGCACCTACGTTCTATTCACAGTTTTGAAAAAAAATCAATGCTTTTATAGACAAATGAACGCAACTAGAGACAACATTCATAAGTAAAATAAATCAGATTCGCATGTGTAAACATCATATTGTCTCCCTATGGTAAGAAGCTGAGAGTAAATAAAATCTGACAGATACCATAGATACTGTGAAAGGGAAAGAAACTCTCAAAAAAAAAAAAAAAAACTAGGATGAAGGAAAGGGGAAAAGACAGGAAGAAGAAAAAATGGAAAACAATATATATGTATATACACAGGATAGCTTGGATAATTGTATGGCTGATTTCTACTGGTCTATTGTAAAAAAAAAAAAAAAGGTAATTTTTTTAATTAATGAATAAATAAAGAATTTCCATGAAAAAGAGCACCTTAAGAAATTCATGACCAACAACTAGCATTCAAAATTTTTTTCAGCAATATGCCAGAAAGAGACAATGAAGCCAACAATGCCAGAAATTCTAATTTAATGAATATACTATGCAGAATAAGGAAAATAGGCTGATTATGAACAGAAAAATCATGTAATGACAAGAATATCAAGAACTTTCAGTAACAATTCTCAAGCGATAATATAAATGCCCACATTAAAGTGCAGATTGGTAAAATGAATCAAAAAACAAAACCTAATAAACTGTTGGATTAAAGGAACACATTTAATAACAGATGTTCCCAGACTAAATTTTTTTAATTTTTTGAGAAAAAAATTGCAATGAGACAGCTTCGAAACAGGTTGATAGGAAAGTTACAACAATTAATACATCGCATATTATTGTCTTTGTAGTAGTCATTCATAGCACAGGATGCAGACATGATATCTTGTCCAAACACAATTAGTACAAATCTTTCTTTGTATTGAATTAAGAGAAAGTAGCTAAATATCTATCCTATTTTGTATATGCAGATACAAAACAGTCCTTAACTTATATCACCTTTTTTTGTTTAGTTTAGTCAGAGATGGGTTTTCCATTGCCATCCAAATATTACAGGTGCATGAATTCAGCAAAATATTCCAATATAGTCCAGTAGTCCACAATAGTAGTGGGTTATCCACTGGACTGGCAATATCTGAATCTGATGACTTGAGCCTTCCACGGCTCAGCATATTTAAATGGCTTCACTTTTCATGCCTCATTTCTACACTTTTCTGTTGAATGATTAAGACTAAGATAAAGTAAGACTTTTATAACAAGAAATTTAAGTTTTGTATCTGACAAGGTCAGTCAAGTCCCCTCAGGACTTATCCTGAAACCCTATACCACACTTTACTGATTCTTTGCCAGTGTCAGCCATGTGGATGAGTCACGGCCAATGCTTGACCAATTTGCTCTCGCCTGAGAGATTATTTTCTCTCCATGTGACTCCCCTTAGGCATACACTACATCATCGTTCACATTCTTCTGTTGCCCCATAGTCTCCTTGATCAGAAAATTTGGGACACAACTGAGTACCAGGATGTTGCAGCATGGGTTCTTCTATGACCTGAGTCCTCACCGACCTTGGAAGGCTGGGGTCAAAATATTGGCTGTCCTTGCAGCCCTTCTGTTTCTCTAATTTTTGGTCTGCAAATTTAGGTTGTTAACCCTCCAGAACAGAAACTTAGTATTGCCCTACAACATATGCAGGTGGGTTTAACCTCACTATCTGTCTGAATATAAAATATGTTAGGCATAAGATGGAGCATGTATTTTCCATCAAATATTTTTTTATTCTTAGTGGTTATTTGTTGTACAAGCTGCAGACATGACATTCTATTTACAAACACTATTAGAACAGATCCTTCTATTCATTGAATTAAGAGAATGTAGCTGTATACCTATCTTTTTTTAAAGCTGATTTATAGTACAGTTTCAATAATTAATACTTTTTACATTGTTATCTTCCTAGCAGTTATCCATAGTATAAGAAGCAGACAGGATATCCTATCCAAACACTATTAGTGCAAATATTTCTTCTCATAGAATTATGCAAAAGTAACTGCATATTTATCCAAACTGCTCTTATATACAAATACAGAATAGTCCTTCTTTGTATCCCCTTTTTTTTGTTTAGTCCTGTCAGAGATGAGTTGTCGGGAGCCATTCCAAGATGGCGATCGCTCCTCGCTCCCCCGCCCATCGTGTCTGCCAAGATGGCGCTTACATCCGGCTTCTGGTTCTTGTTGCCGTGCCTGGGCTCCTCCTATCCAGGGAAAAGACCGCCGTTTTTATGATCCTACCAATGACATCTGAACACGTGTATGATTGTGATTGGTCTGTAAAATCTATATAGTCTGCTATACCAGGAAATCCGTTGTTGCTTGCACGTTGGACGCCGCTGCTAGCAGACGCATGTAGAGGCTTGCATCCCGATCCATAAAGGCTTGTTGAACCCGCTTCAGAGTGTCTAAGTGTCTTCTTCCGCGGGACGGGAGCAGCGCCGGACACTACTTGGTGGCCCGTACGGGGAACTTCTTGCTGAGCCAGGATCGCGTTGGGAATTTGGTACGTACTTGCAGGTAAGCAGGAGTTATACCTG
>PVKA01035041.1:0-22972 GCA_004027165.1 Ctenomys sociabilis
AAGACTTCAATGACCACATAGGAAATATAAAGTACATGTGTTGGTATATAAGTTTTGATCTACCTAGGTCTTAACCATCCAGCAGAAAAGCATAAATGTATAAAAATGAAGTATACATCGTGAGCCCATAATATTAAGCTGAGCTGTAAATGGATATGGTCGACAGTTTCTTTGAATAACTCCCTATGGTTGCAGAATGCTCAAAGATGCAGATATTGCAACATGTTTATCTGCATTAAAAAAGTCACAGAGAAAGTGTGTTAAAATCTGATACATTATTTGAAATGCTATTGTGTTCTGGTCTCAGAAACTTTACTTGACAAATATTACTAGAATGTTTGTTCTTGACTATTTAGTGTCTTCTCCAGCTTCTCTAATAAGACACTGCTTTAGATTTAGTTGTTCCCATGAAATCTAATGCTGTCAGAGTTGAGGTCCTAGAAGGTGGCTGGATGGTGGAAGTATGTTTCTTTTTTGTTTTTGTTTTTTAATTTCTAGCTGAACATGCCATTAAAAGATGTGGCCTGCCTACAGGAAATGGAATACTTAGTCCCGCCTTTGGAGAGTCCATCACTTCCTCCAGATCTCTTGATTCTTTTGTCTGTTTTCTGGCTCCTATAGACTTTCTTCATTCACGCACTTGTGCCATGTCAATTTTGAGTTGAAGCCAGGTAACCACACACTGAATGTTCTAAACTTGAATAAATCTATCTACCTTTAAGTTGTATATCTCAAGAAATTTGTCCTATCAATACAAAAACTAATGAATTTTATTAGCCCCCAAAAGCTGTGTATACTATATATCTTGTAAATGTAGTAAAATATTAATGTAATTATATTCAGTTTTATATTCCCTGCCTCTGAAAATGAAATCTCTTACTTGTCATTTTCTTCAATCCATGTCGATCCTTTACTTTTTAATAAAAAAATTGTATTTACTTAGAAGCAATCTGAATGTCAACAAAACTGTTGTAACATTTTTTTTGCAATTACAGAGTATTCAGTTAACAGAACAACAATTATTTCATATAAGCTGCAGCAGAGACAACTGAAGATGAAAAATACCACCCCCATATATAACTAATCTGTGCTGTGCACCAACAAGAACCTGCCTTAAATTTCCATGACAATTCACAACCCCCATATAGGCAAGGTTAGTGGCTATTGAAAATACCACTAGGACAGGGCTATCTAAAGACACATTCGGTAGTGTGTTAACTATACAAAAAAAGACACTGTACAGTTTAAAAACAAATCTTACACAGCCTTACATTTCAATTTGTTTTTCTTCAAAAGGAGTGAGTTGTGTACAGGGGGGTGAAATGCTTTATAGATAAGGAAAAAAATTGCTCTAGAACCAATTTATTCATCATCATCCTCTTCTTTCTCTTCTTCATCCTCCTCCTCTTCATCCTCATCTTCCTCCTCCTCCTCCTCTTCCTTCTTTTTCTTGCTTTTTTCAGCCTTAACAACTCCCTTCTTTGCTGCATCAGGTTTTCCTTCAGCCTGGTAGGCAGCCATGTCCTTTTCATATTTCTCCTTCAGCTCTGCAGCCTTCTTCTCGTATGACTGCTTGCCACCTGCTGCAGTGTTATTTCACATTTCTCCAAGTTTCTCTGCAATATCACCAATGGAGAGGCCAGGATGTTCTCCTTTGATTTTTGGGCGATACTCAGAAAAGAACATGAAGAAAACCGAAGGAGGCCTCTTGGGCGTATTGGGATCCGTGAACTTATTTTTTTGTTTCTCCTTTACAAGGAGTATAAGTTTTCATTTCTCTTTCATAACAAGCCTTGCCTGCTTTTGCCATATCTTCAAATTTTCCTTTTTCTTTAGCAGACATGGTCTTCCACCTCTCTGAGCACTTCTTAGAAAACTCTGAGAAGATAACAGAAGCATCTGGGTGCTTCTTCTTGTGCTCCTCCTGGCAAGTTTGCACAAAGAATGCATATGATGATGTCTTATCTCTCTTCTTAGGATCTCCTTTGCCCATGTTTACTTGTTTTCCTCAGTGAGGTACAGAGTCGCCCAGTGCCTGTCCGGCTCTCACTTGCCCTGGCGCTGTCTCTATGGAGCTCAATGTACAGCAATGGCTATGAGAGCAAGAGCCAGACACCCAGTGGATCCTTTCAATTGACATATAGTGCAGCCAACCGGTTCAAAGTAATATACAATTTTAAAAATAAAATTTTTCATAATTACACATATATAAATAATGAGAGTATTTTAGGTGTTCTGCATGTTTATGATTAAAATCATTCTGAGACACAATGATGCTTGATTGTAATAAAATTCCCATTACTTCATGTTTGACATTAAATTTAATTCAGGTATTTAGAAATTCAATTGCTTAAATATGAGTAACTGTCACACTGAGCTTTATTCTTTGCTCTGGCCTTATGACATTGCACAGAACCATGAGTACACCACTGAGCACTACTAGCAGTCATAATGGTGCATGTTTCCTAAACTCAAGGCTAACCCATTTCAAATACTTTGCAGGAACTTAAATAACTTGTGAATACATTTATAGTTGGTATTTATCTAGAGGCATGTGCATGTTTAGCTTCATCACTATTTAATTTTGAGTTTGAACAAATTCAATGTATTTCTCTATCATTTGAGGTGATCTCACTTTTTTACTTTCCATAGATTGATGAAAAATCCTGGTTGAAATTAAACACATAACCAGACTTTTAAAAAGTGTTTGACTCAGAAGAAAGCACGGTGGTCTAAGTGCCTGCCCAGTGAGCACAAGAACCTGGATTTCACCTCAGGTACCACATGCCATGCTAACCCCCAGAAATCCAGGCTCCTTGTGCATGCCCACAAACCAGGACTGGTGGCATATGCCTGTAATCCCAGAGCTCGGAGTCTGAGACAGTATGATCACTATGAATCTGAGCTGCATAATGAGACCCTGTATCAATCAATAAATAAACATTAAAAAGTACTAAATCTAACTTTTGTACATTATTTGCCTGTGTGTATATACATACATACATACATGCAGAATTTTATACATGTATTTGTTTGTGAAATATGAAATGAATAGATTTATATTCATGTTCATATTTTGAGGTTTTATATATATATATATATATATATATATATATATATATATATATCCCCATTAATACATAGTGTATTTAATTAATTTAAATATTTAAATCTCTCATCCATTTTGACCATAGTATTGTGCATGGTGATAGGCATAGGTCTAATTTTAGGCTTTGTCATGTGGAAAGCCAGTTTTCTCAGCACCATTCATTGAAGAAGCTATGTTTCTTCCAGTGAAACCATTTGTCCCCTTTGTTATGCATAAGGTGGCTGCTGCATTTGCCTCATCTAATCTGTTCCATTGACTCTCAGGTCTATTTCTCTCCAGTACAACATTGAATTTGTCACAGTAGCTTTGTAGTGAAATTTCAAGTCATAGATTGTGATGTTTTCCACCTATTCTTTATGGTCCAGAATAGCTTTTGCTATTCTTGGTCTCTTCTACTTCCATATGAATTTTAGGAATGTTTTCTCATGTATGTGAGGTATACTAATAGGATTTTAATTGGGCTTTCATTTAATCAACATAACAACTTTGGAAGTATGGCCATTTTCAAAATATTGTTTCTTCCTATTCAAAAGCAGGGAAATATCTTTCAATTTTGTGAAATACATTTCAATCTATTTTTCAGAGCACTGTAATATTTTACTTTATAAATCTTTTACTGCTTTGTGAGAATGGTTCCTATGTATTTCACTTTTGGGGGTGCTATTGTGAAAGTCATGGTTTCCATAATTTCTCTACAGTGAATTAGTTGTTTGTGTTCAGAAATGCCACTGATATTTGAATGTTGACTTCGCATTCTGCTTCACTACTGACTTTAGTTGCTAAATCTACAAGTTTCTTTGTCAAGTTTGGGGGACCCTTATGTACAGTATAATGCCACACGTAAACAACAATAATTTCATTTCTTCTTTCCTATGATTTTTTCTTTTACTTCTCTCCTACCAATTTGTTCTGGCAAGCACAAAGTCTTGAACTGTATTACTAGAACTCTATTGAAGAGGAGCTGTGACATTGGGTGTCCTTGTCTCCTTCATAATCTTAAACGAAAATTTTCTTTTTGTTTTTTCACTTAGCATGATATTGGCTATTGGTTTGTCAGATGGCTTTTATCAGGTTGAAGTAAAGATCATCTATCAGATTTCTGTAGGTTGTTTATTATGATTGGGTGTTGGGCTTTGTCAGAAGTTTTTCTGCATTTACTGAGATGATCATGTGGTTTTTGTCTTTGGTTTTCTTGATGTGGTATATTATATTTATGGATTGCATATATTAAACTGCCACTGCATTCCTTCCATGACTCCCATTCATTCATGAGGTATAAACTTCTTGATGGTTTGCTACATTCTGTTTGCTAGTGTTTTGTTGAGGATTTCATGTCAACATTCATTAGGAAGATTAGTATGTAGCTCTTTTTCTGTTTTTGTTGGGTCTTTCTCAGTTTTGGTATCCTGGTAATTCTTGTCTCCAGGAATGAGTTTGGAAGAATTGCTTCCCATTCAGTTTCATTGAAGAGTTTTAGAAGAGTTGGCATTAAATTTCCTTTAAATTTCTTGTAGAATTCAGCTCTGAGTCAATCATGGCCTGGGCTTTTCTTTTTCAACATTGATGATATTTTCAATATCATTCACTGATATTTTGTTATTCAGAACATTTATATCTCTTCATTCAGATTTGGTAGTTAGTTCATGTGTATTTTAAATGTGTCCATCTATTATGTTATTATGTTTTTTTTTTTTTTCCTTCCTGTGAGAGTAAAGTTTTTAGAAATATGTATTGATGATCTTCTGTATTTCTATAGGGCATGTAGTGATTTCCCCCTTTTATTTCTTGTTGCATCAATTTGAATTGTTCTCTCTTTCTTTGATACAATTAATTATGCTTGCCAATTTAATTTATTTTTTTCCAGTAAACCATAAATGGATGACTCATTCATTCTTTCTTTACTGTTTTATTTGTAACCATTGCATTGCCTTTTGCTCTGATCTTCATAATTTCCTTTTTCTTTGGGTTTTGGGCTTGATTTTATCTCTTTTTTTTCCTAGGAGTTTGAGGTGTATGATTAGATTGTTTATTTGGGCTTGTTCTGTTTTCCTGATGAGAAAATTGCCCGGTATAAATTTCCCTCCTAAGGTAGCTTTCATTGCATCGCATAAATTCCATTAAGTTGTATCTGCATTTTTATTGTACTGTAAATATCGCTTAAATTGTTTTTTTTTTTTTTTTTTTTTTAATTTCATCTGTGTTCCACTGATTGTTCAGGAGGGTATTATTTAGTTTCCACATTTTTTAATGCAGTCTGTTTTGTTTCTCTTTCACTATTTTCCAGTTTGACTGCACTACATTCAAATACTATGCATGGGATTATTTCAATTCAGTTACCTTTACTTAACATGCTCTATGTGCTAGTGCTGTACCATGAGCTGCTGAGAATTTCTGTCCTGATGCTGTTGGGTGGAATACTCTGTAAAGGTCTACTAAGTCTATTTGTTCCTAGTTTGGTTTAGTTCTGTTATTTCTTTGCTGAGCTTTTGCTCAGTTGATAAATCTCTTTGTGTCAATGGCATGTTAAATTCCCCTGGAACAACTGTGCTATTATTTATTTAATTTTTCATATCTTTTAAAGTTTGCCTTATAAAATATTTTGTCTTATATAGTTCGGTGCTCTTACATCGGGTGCATATGTATTTATAATTGTTACCTCTTTTTCTCTTACAGTTTTCCCCTAACAAGTATCTAATGAGCATCTTTATCTTTTCGACCACTCTTGGTTTGTAGTTCACATTGTCAGACTCCAGAATAGGTATGCTTGCTCTTTTCCAGTTTCGTGTCACATGGGGTATTGTTTTGTAACCTGTGACTTTTAATATGTTAATTTCCTTTTTAATTAAATGTGTTTCTTGTATATAACATATTGTTGGATTTTTTTGTATCTTGATTCACTCTGCCAATCTGCTTCTTTTGATTGGTATATTTATACCATTGACATCCATGTTTCTAATTGATAAGTATTAGCTTATCTTTTTCAGGTCATTTACCTACTGTAGGATCCCTACTTTTCTGCTCTAATTTCTTTGTTCTGATTGGTGGTCCTTTTCTGTTGCTATTCTTAAAGTTGTGATCATTTTTTATCTCTTTCTAAAATACCTGTCAGTACTTTTTATAGGATTGTCTTGGTAGTCATGAATTCCATCAGTTGTTCTTTGTTACAGAAATATCATATCTCTTCATTAAATTTGATAGGTATTTTACAAGGTACATCAATCTGGTTTAGAGGGTGTTGTCTTTCAGAATTTTGAATTAATTTTTTCTAAGCTCTTCATCTTTTTTGCGGGGTGGAGGGTGCAGAACAAGACATTGAACTCAGGCCCTTATGCTTGCCAGGCAGGCGCTTATCCTACTGAGCTATCTCCCCAGCCTCTGTGCTCTTCTTGATTTGACTGTTTATGCTGAGAAACCTGTTATAATCCTAATGAGCTTTTCATTATACGTGATCTGTTTCCTTCTCTCTAACAGGTTGTAATACTTTGTTCTTTGATGAATTTCTGGGATTTTTATTATTATATGTCTGGGTGTGGATTTGTTTTGATTATGACTATTGTGAATTCTACATGACTAACTATATGTCTGATTATTTTCCCATGCTTGGGAAATTTTTTGCTACTATTTTTATAAACAGTCATTATATTTTATTTGAGTTAACTCCAACTGTTTTACTGATATATATTAATCTTTTTCAAAGATTATGTTTTAATCTTTATATGTTTTATTTAACACTGAGTTTTGCTACACAAGTTGCATGCGAAGTGATCCCCTTGTCTTAGTCTGCCAAGTGCTTGGATTACAGGCATGCACTACCATGCCCATTTTCAGTGTCTGACATGAAACGTGTGGCTGGCAAGACATACGGTATCAGGGATCACAATCTGGTCCTTGCATTTGCCAGACAGACACAGGCTGCTGAGCTATCTCCACAGTCTCATACTTATTAGTCTTATATTAATTTTGTTTGCATCATCTTTCAGTTGCTACATTATTTGCTGATTCCTTGTTATTTTAAACAATCTTTCATGTTATGTTCACAAGCTACAACGGTATCTTCAAGGTTTGAAATTAGATCTTCAATTTTGTTCAAGTGGTTTTGCCAAGTTTCAATAGAATTCTTTTTCTTTGGTAGAACTGGGGTTTGAACGCAGGCCCTTGTGTTTGCCAAGGAAGTGCATATTCCACTGAGCCATCTCCCCAGCCCTTCAATAAAATTATTCATGCCCTGGATATCTGTTTTAATCTGTTTCATGCATTTTAGTTCTTTCCTGTATTTTTCATTCAATAATTCTATCATTTTACTATTCGCTTATTTTTTTAATCTATGCATCCTTTAGATATGCTCAGTAATTCTTTCATGATTGTTATCATTTCCTTTTTTACCTGAGGGATTATTTCTAATCTGATTTCCTCCATAGCCTGATGGAATTATTTCATTGCTTCAGTTGTTGTCAGGTGTATCTTTCAAGCTTTCTGTAGGTTATCTCCTAGAGTTGTTCCATGTGGGCTGGAGCTCTGAGATTGCTTCATGCTACATTCTTTTGATATTTTTCAACCTCCAACATTTCATCTTGACTCTGCAACAATGCTAGGGAGGGTGTGTGCAGATGAGCAAGGATCCCATTAAATTGGAATGGTGGGGTAGGCTCACCAAAGCTCTTGCTGTGTTGGGTCAGTGTGGCTTTCATCTTGGTAAGGTCAGGGGAAGCAAGTCCAATTTACTAAGGGTCCAGTGATTATGAAGGCAAGTTGAAGCATTATAAGACTATCGTGTTGGTGGGGCTGTACAGATTAGGGTACACAAAGGTTTGCACTGTTGGTGGGACAGGCAGCTGCAGCTTAGCAGAGCTATGGTGATATCTATGGTGGGAGAAGTGGATGCTACTCATCTGAGCTCTGGAGATGGGGGGGGGGGGAGAGAGGGCTCTCCAAGTCTCCACAGTGATCCTCTGTGCTCCTGGTTTCCAATTTTCTGTGTGTGTGTGTGTGTGTGTGTGTGTGTGTGTGTGTGATACTGGGATTAAACTCAGGACCTTGCACTTGTCAGATGCCTGCCACTGAACTGTCTCCTCGTCCCTTCTATGATATTTGGAGAAGTGGTCACAGTGCAAACCAGCTCTGGCAAGTTTGATGGGGGTGTGGCATGCCTCACTGTGTCACCTTACACACTTTTCTATACAACATTTTTCTGTCGTCTATCTAAACTATTCTATAAGTATGTCACTACTTAAACATTTCATTCTTGCTTTATCAATATGTGGGAGAAATTTTCTCTTTTGAGTCCACACAATGTAATCAGATTAGGTTTGAATTACAAATTAGTACAATGTGATATTCTGTAGGATGTATTACCTCAAAATTAATATTTTCATAATGTCCTTCATAATATTTTCCTATGTGTCACTATTGCAATCCTTGCAATCAATTTAACCTACCATTATTCTTCTGTTCTACCATTTATTTTTTACAATTTATTAATTAAACTTCAATTATATTCAGAGATGATAGCACATATGAAGCGGATTATTTTTTATTTCAATATATTGTTATATAGTACAACAATATTCACTAACTTTTTAAAATTTATGGTCAAAACTTTCATTTTAAATTGAAAATGTAATGTGAAAAGGAACCTATTCTTTATCTCACACAGTGGATAGATCAATGTATTTGTTGGTATATTTTGAGATATTTTAAATCTGACTAAATTAGAATTTAATCTAATCATGAACAGCATGTATGATAGTGGTCCCTCATGTTTATAATGAAGAAAATGTTTTTTAGTTTTATTTTTAAAGAGAGTACAAAATAATATTAAAATAGAAAACTTACAAGTGATACAGACTTTTACTAAACAATGTAATAAAAATTTAATAGTATTGATTACATTGCAGAGTATCATTATTAAATTGGTTGCTCATATTACCAGATATATGCATGCAGAATTGAAAAGAAGGAAATACAGAAGAAATTATGAAGAAAAAAAGGCCAAAGAATAGAAAAAAGAAGACAAAGAAAAGTAAGCACCAACTACTCCTTTCTACAGATCAGGAGAAATCCACAATACAGATGTACAAATCATCCTGCTTACGTGCATACATATATGTTTTCTCCCACTCCATCCTTTCTTTCTCCACAACTCAGTAATTCATTCATTTTAAATAGCTTCATTCCCTTTTCCCAGTACCTGTTTCACCCTTCAAATTCGATTGTCCCTTTCAGGTTCTCACACTAAGCAGACAATACGATATTTGCAAACACAGGTCTGACTTTATTTCACTTAAGAGAATGGTCTCTACTTACATCTATTCACTGACAAAAGCCTCAGACTTATCTTTTTTATACCTGAATAACACACCGTTTTGGAGGCGGGGCCCGGAGACCCAGACCAAGCCGGGCCTAAGATCCAGAGCGGGGACCGGTGGGCCGCCCCGAAGGCCGCCCCTTCATCCCGCGGACCCCACCAGTGCGGCAGAGCACGGCGGCTGGACGGTGGAGGATCCGCCCAACGCCGGAGGTGGACAATCCGGCTGTGCAGCGATGCCCGGAGGAGCTGGTCTTCGCCGACGTCGAGGGCGACGAGGACGCGTACTGCGGGGGCTGCGGGGCGCACGGGTTCAGGCACCGAAGACTCCGATGACTCAGAAGTGGAAAACGGAGCAAAACGTAGTTTTCCCCCTCAGCAGAAGCCAGTTCGGGTGGATGAAGGAGACGAAGATGACGAAATGGTTGACATGAAGAACAACCGGTTTTGGAAAGATATGATGGAAAACGCCAGCGAGAGTAAACTTTCAAAACAGAGGTTTCAGCAGAGACTTAAAGAAGAATTCCAGCATGCCATGGGGGGGGGTACCCGCCTGGGCAGAGACATATGGAAGACATCTTCAGAGGATGAAAGTGAAGAGGATGAGGACGCTTTGTTGCACAGGACTGGGAATTTCTTGTCCACACCAGCTTCTCTCCCACGAGGAATCTTGAAGATGAAGAACTGCAAGCATGCCAACGCCGAGAGGCCTACCACTGCCCAGATCTCATCGCTGCAGTTCCATCCCTGTGCCCAGGTTGTGATGGTTGCTGGCTTAGATTATGCCTTTTCACTATTTCAGGTTGATGGCAAAACAAATCCTAAAATCCAGAGCATCTATTTGGAAAAGTTTCCAATCTTCAAAGCTTGCTTTAGTGCTAATGGAGAGCAGGTTTTAGCCACGATCACTCACAGCAAGGTTCTTTGTCTATGACCTTCTCGCTGGGAAGTTAATTCCTGTGCATCAAGTGAGAGGTAAGGTTTCTGCTGAGCTTGTGTTACCTCTGATCGCCACCGTCTTCAGTTCATGTCAGGGATGATGAACCATTAAGAGATTTCATCTATAGCGAGCATCCTGGTGTCACAGGTTTGCCCCCATCCATTCATGAGATACACTTCTTAGTTACAGAGAACTTCTTGGTTACAGCATTTGGAAGATGTGATTGTGTTCGGTGAAATATGTATTAATGAAAGTCATAAATGTTCTTACTGTGCTTATGGAATGACCATGTATTTGCAAGTACACAACCCTCTAGATCAGAGAAGCAGTTTGGCAGATACGTAGCTGTAAATTACAGTTGAGGCAACAGGAAAGGGATGGGCCAGGGAGCTGGAAGACCTGCGCTCTCCACCACCTTGGGCCATTTCACATCTTGTAGATGCTTTCTAACTCTGGTGTTCCTTGTAATAAACTTAAGTTTATACTTGAAAGAAAGCAAGCACAGTTATGGAAGAATTGAAATAGTATATTTTAAAGATTCTTTTCCATTAGGCACAAGTTGATTTACCCTCTATCTTGTCCATCTCTTCCCTGTTCCTGAACCCATGTCTCCCCAGAACATGACACTTACGGTTCATTTGGGAACTGTAGCCACTGTAGTGAGGTGGCTGGGCAGTTGTAAATCTTGGCCTGGGTCCCCGGCGGTTTCCTGTTAAGCTGCACATGTGGCTGTGCGAACAGCCGAGGACTGAGGCGCACCATATCCCTGCGCGAGGCCAGCTGCAGAACACTGGTAATGTCAGCTTTCAGAGTTTCCGATCTTCCTTTCCGTGAGTTCCCTTGTACCTCTCATGTTCTTCTCCAAGTAATTTCTTGGTTTATCAAATTGATGCAAATGATGTGTGAAGAATAGAGAATAGTGCAAATGGTATGTTCTGCTAACATGTCAGATTTTTATAACTGGGTTTAGATTTGGTCTGTAGAAGGCATAACACTTTCACGGTGGGGGCAAGGCACTGATGTTTTTCTAAAACCTTTCTCTCCAGTCAGTATTTTCAGTTAGCTACCTAGATTAAGATTATGTTTTTTGAGTAGGCAGTACATTTACCTAGCATGAAAGTCTCACATGTAAGTTGGAGGGTAGTGAAAAGCTCTTTGCCCTTTGACAACCATCACCCCTTGCCCTGGGACAGCCAGCTGTACACAGTCTTATTTTTAATCCAGGCTCTTGATATGTAATTCTGACTGGCTTTTAACTCACTTTGTAGCCTAAGCTGGCTGGCCTTGAATTCAAGGCAGTCTCTTGGCTTCAGCCTCTGGAGCGCTGACATGTTTCACCACACTTGACTTAAGATCTACCCAATCTTTTTTTATTTTTAATGTATTTATTTATTTATGGTACAGGGTCTCAATATGTAGCTCAGACTCATAGTGATCCGCTTGTCCCAGCCTCCCCAATGCTGGGATTTCAGGTATGAGACACCACACCCCATTTTGGTGGCTCAGCTTGCCTGCGGTGGGGCTGAGGCAGCATGTGGTGCCGGGGATCTAACCCTAGTCCCTGTGCTGCCTAGGCAGGCTAATCAGGTCTTGAGTACATTGACACATTTTTTGGGGGGGGGCATAAAAATAAGGAATATATTCCTGATCATGATAAGGATGCCCAGTAGGTGGTCAACAAAGAGCTTCTGCATTTTTTTTAAATAGCTGACTTAAGTGGCAGTATGTCTCTGCTGGTAATGAACCTTGTGACAAGAAGAAGTATCGCACACTATAAAAACATAATTGTTTCCTAAACAAAGAATTTTTGTGGTTTAAATGCATTTGTTAAAAATATAAACAATGCTTCACAGAAGTTTGCAAGAACACATGATTGACATGAGAGAAGGTGGAAATTTCCCATCTGTATTTCAGCAACAACTCTGGCCTTAATGATTGATGCAAATGAGAAATGAGTATCCTGATTTGGTAGCAAAGCAAAGGACACACACCTTCCAGTTGGAGCTGCGGATCTTTGTTGAGTATCTTTTTCAGCTGTGACAAACATAAAATCAAGTCTCAAAATAAGCTGAAATTAGAACCAGACCTTTCAATTGCTATGGTCCAAAATGTTAAATTCTCAAAAGTAATGAAGCATATTCTTTCACTTTGTGGCCCTTAATGTATTGTCATGACTCTTGATAATATATACTGATGGAAATAAATAATATTTAATAATTTTTTAAAAAATACACCGTTGTGTAAAAATACTACATCTTCTTTATGCACTCCTTGGCTGATGGGCATTTGGTTTGCTTCCACAATTTAGCTATGATAATTGTGCTGCCAGAAACATGGTGCATATAGTTCACTGTGGTATGGTGTTTCTGTTATTCTGGAAAAATACATGGGAGGGAAGAGCTGTGTTGAATGGGATTTCCAATCCTAGATTTTTAAAGAGTCTCCACACTGATCTTCATAGTGGTTGTACTAGTCTGCACTCCCACCAACAGTGGAGCAGCGTTCCTTGAATTTGATTCTTATGAACTAGTCAGTACTCAGTTTACAAACAGAAACTAATATATTCACAGTACATTAAAAACTCACAAAACTCATTAATAAATGTGCATAACTGAAAATGGTGAAGCATACATGCATCAGTCAGAATATAAGGTTAAAAAAAAAGATGGAAGGACTCCAAGACACTCAAAATTATTGTTCATTGTATAAATAATCACAATTATAGATATGTTAGAATATTTAAAATTGAAAAGAGTGACTATATCAAGTGTTGGAAAAATGAGAACAAATTGTAGCTCTTATACAGTAATAGTGGTAAAGTGAAGTATTTAGCTACTCTGCCATTGTGTGGTATGATACTGTTCCCCAGATCCTTAGAGACAAAAAGGCTAGGATTTAAGAAGTTGATTGTTTAATGGGATGTGATAGTTTACTTGCTATTAGTGGGGTCTTATCAGGAAATTGAGTCACTAAATGTGTATCTTAGAAATGTATTTTTCCTATAAGGTCTTCTCTAGTCTTTGTGCTTCCTGGCTGTCATGCGGTACATGTGAACAGCTTTTCTTCACTAAATGCCTTTCAAAATGGTTCTCTATTTGAGTAAAGTGACAATGGATTGAAAATAAGAACCTAAATAAAAGCCTCTTTTTTAAAACTATAGCTCTCTGATATTGTATGTTGGAAATGAGAAAGGTGATCAAGATAGATTTGCTACCAGAAAGGTGTGGTTGGTGCCAGAACTGTGCATGGCCATGTGGATCAGAACCCTTTGGAACTACTTTACAGAGGGAACTTGGTAAGATTTGGAAGTGCCAAAAAAGAAGTCCTAGAATGCTATAGCTGAGCTTAATAGGAGATTCTGGTAAGAAGTCAAAAGACCAGAATGCTAAAGGAATCCAGACAGTAATCATCAGGACCAGAGGTGTTAAGTTTTGAATAATAAATCCATTGGCAGGTAAAACGAATACCATGTGCCAACACTACGTATTTTGTTATGGGAGAAAATGCATCATATTTTGCTCACATCCTGATTCTTTGTGGGAGATTACAAGCGAGAGTGATTTACTTATTAATCTTGGGGAGAAAATATTTTACAGTCTAATTTGCAAGCTGTGGAATGGACCATTCTGATTGCCTTCAGCCGTTTTTACAGTAGCAATATGAGAAAACAATAAAACTGAAGGATTTTCATGGTTTTGAGTTTGACCACAAATTAAGTATCTTAAAAGGATTTCTACAGGTAAATAAAACTAATGAAGATATACAAGAGACCAAATATATTGCATCAGGACAATAGGAGGGATGCCTTAAAGCATTTACGTTATCAGCAAGACCTCACGCTTAAAATACTCTGAAAATTAAACGTGAAAAATTTTGTTTTGAAAGATATCATGAGGGCACCTGTTTGAGAAAGGTCTCCTAAGACATCGGCTGCCTGGAATTCGTTTCAGAGTTGTCGGCTGTGCAGGCACTCTCAGGCCTCCATGACCATGACACAAGGGGCCCACTGCTCAAGCGGGCAGCAAACCTTAGCATCATCCTCATGGTGCTGAGTTCTCAGGAACTTGAAGTGCAAGAATCACAAGAGAAGCTGGTGGAAAAGCGCGTACCCAAATTTCAGAAGAAGAGCTATGAGGCCATCCATTGTGCCCCTGAAAGATCAGTTTGTTGAGCTGTCAGAGTGAAATCAGAAGTACGATGGAGACTTTGTACAAACATCCACGAATATGGAACATTTAAGGAAAGTTATAACCAATGAGAAGGGGCCGCTTAAATGGAAAATCTGTGAGGACTACAAATAGAAAATCTTCTAGGTTTGGGGCCACCCAGTCAATTTGGAACAATTTACATGTTCCCACAAATTGTATCTAGTAGTTTTTATATGTATATGAATCATTTTCATGTTGACACATGGAACCAAACTAGTACTGAAAATCTTAAATCTCTCCAAATAGTACCTAAATATAATTACTATAAATGCTATTAAATTGATGGTATGTCAGAACAGTTGTGTTTGACAAGAAAAGCATAAATTTCGGATACGGACAGAGATAGTTCACTATTTGAATTTAAACATTTTAAGAAGGCCTTAAACAAATAACTCTAGAATTTCATTTTTAAATACACAAAATCAAAATACTCCTAAAAACTGGGATACTACCCATCACAAGTTCTGTCATCTTTGCTCAATAAATATTCATTTTCTTCTACCCTCATTACCTCACTGTTTATACCCTTTTCTCTTATTCTCGATCAAGAGCCTAATGTTTATGAATACTAATTTAATCTAATTTTCTCAGAAGTCTCATTATTCCTGCTTATCCTGTGTTTCCTAAGTAAGGTGCATGCACATCTTTGGAAAACATCATATAATACATTGATTAATAGGGCTCTTAGACTTTAAAATGTCATTTACAAAAGGTAAGTGATGACAGTGATCCATTTTTAGTTTGCAATGTATGGAAAGTATTTTAGTTTATTCAATAGTAATCAACAGCCTCTGCACTGTTATTTACTGATTGCTATCACATCCTCCTAAGGGGCCTCAGTAGAGATTAAGTGCTTCATAGAGAAGTTACACAACCTGAGCCTGAAGGCATTGCATAATGAAGGTAAAATGAGAGAGACAGTACTTTTGACATCTGTAGGAATAACATTTTTCAAATGTAGCTTAACATTCTGGATTTTTTTCTCCTTCAGAGTCAGACATGCTGTAATTGGGATTGTGGGAGTTCAACTACTAATATGGTCTTTGCAGAATGAATACATATCTCCTACCCAACTTACTAGCAAATCTGGTTTTTGTTTGCTGGGGTTTGAAAATAGGTAGATGTCACAGTTTTTTTTTCAGATAATACAGATGTTATCAGATGACTTGGGCTCATCAACTTCTTTAGCAAATATTCCAACAGGGATATTCTTAGGAACAAATTGAAACTGAAGATAAACTGTTTTGTTTGACACCTTCAAGTTTTATTAGAGCAGTAAAACAAATACTATTTCAAAATGAAAATCAAGAAAAAGAAGGAAATACACCACCAACCAAGCACTTCCAGGAGAACACAGATATTTTAAAAGTCAAATGTAGGGCTGGGGAGATAGCTCGCTGGACTAAGTGCCTGCTTTGGCAAGCACAGGGACCAGGATTCAATCCCCAGAACCACAACCCCCTTTAGCACCAGCCCCTGGCACACTGAGTCCGCTGAGTCAGCCACCGAGATCTGGCAGGGTAATGCATTCCTGCAAGCCCAGCAGTGGTGAGGCTGAAAGCAGGAGGATGGCTTGAAATCTGAGCTGCACAGTGAGATCCTGTTCCAAATGCATAAAAAAGTCAAACCTAAGAAACAAACAAAGGTATAAATAGACAAACCAACAAACAGATCTTGAATAAATGTTTATAAAAGGATATAGGGTTACATGAAAATAACATAAACATTTTCACCATAATTGCAACAAATTAATATAGCATTATAACATTTCAATAAAAATATATTCCAACCCTAGGATAATTCTGTAACTGAATTTTTTCCATGAATCTAACATACTCTAAAAGGTAAAATAAATAAATAAAAAGCTACAATATGAGCTTAATTATAAGATTTTTAAAATAATAATACTATAGTCTGATTTCCTCTAGTACTGATTTTTAATTTTTGTGGCCAGCTCAGCCTGCCTTAGGGCCAGGAAAGCATGGCGTATGGTGCTGGGGATTGAACCTTGGTCCCTGAACTTAACCTAAGTTTGCGCAAGCAGGAGTTTAGGCCACTGAACCATCTCACCAGCCCCTCTAGTAATTATTAATAGACAAGTATTGTACAGAATTTAAAAATTATCAGTATTTTCCTGTGTTTATAGTAACACACTAAAATCATTATTATTATTTAAGGGCATGTTTTCACACTAAGCTTATGATTATTACCAGAAAAATTTCTTTAACTCAATCTTGTTTTCTTCTTTTAATTGTAGGAAAAGAACTGCAACAATAGCTATAGATTTAAACTTTTAACAGTCAGAAAGACCTAGAGCAGAAATGATAAAATATAGTAATTTTCTGAAGATTTTAAAACTTAAAATATTGTAACCTACTTCTTTTCAATATACTGTAGCTAACTGAATAAAATACATCTAAAATATGTCTCTTTGATTGGTATCTCATTACTTTAGTTTGTATAAAATATTTTTATAGCAAAGGTTCAAAGTTTGAGCTAGCTACATAGCCTTCATTATTGAAACAGACAGTAAGATAAAGCATCATTTTCACAAAATGTAAGACACGGAATATAAGCCCTTTGAAATGCAACACATTCTATTCATTTTTTAGAAATAGAACTACACATTATTATATAACTATATCTGAGGGAATTTAGATTAACAAAATCCATTTGCCATTATTTAATTCAATATATTTCAAAGTGACTTAACTCTGAAGTGATTTTTCACTGAATTATTAACCCTATACAAAAATATTTTAAGAAATAGGATTAAAGAAATGCTGACTGTTAGGAAATATATGAGAACTCGATATTGATAGTATGGGTATGCCAAGCAATAACTCTCATGAGTTGAAAAAAATCACTGTTTAAGACTGGGGATATAACGCAGTGGCATAGCACCTGCCTGGCACGTATAATGCTCTGGGTTCAATTCCAAGTACAAAAAAAGAAAGAAAGAAAGAAAGAAAGAAAGAAAGAAAGAAAGAAAGAAAGAAAGAAAGAAAGAAAGAAAGAAAGAGAAAGAAAAGAAAAACAATCACTGTTTCTTTGATACTGATTATTTAGAAATAAAATAGTTACACTAATACTTATATCTTAAGATTATGGTGATTAACACATGTAGCATATATATGTATGTATGTGTGTGTGTGTGTGTGTGTGTGTGTGTGTGTGTGTATATAGAGAGAGACAGAGAGAGAGAGATTGAGTATTATTTAAGATTAATAATGTTTCAAATTTTTATGTATTAAAATACACAGACATAACCCTTGTTAAAATAGAATTAAAATAGAAGTTCTGTAAGTTTTATTACATAATTTTCTTCTAAGTGCAAAAACAAGATATTCTAGGTAGCAAAGATTTCAAATCCTATTTTATTACCCAAAGTTAAATCATGAATTCAGCAATTTCTATTTCTGTTTTTATTTACATCTTTATTGCTTTATCTTCCAAGTAGAAGGGTTAGGTTTTACACTAACTATGAAAGGACTTATACAAATTATGTTATTTGCCATATGTTCTCATAAATTCTGTTTTGTTTTGTTGAAAATGACACTGGTGTTTAACTGTAATATTCATATCATTATCAACTACAATCTTTGTGTCACCCAATATGTATAGAATTTATTAGTTAATAATAAAACATTTAGAAAATAAGACTAGATTAAAAGCAGTGTATTTTTGATAATTCTGAAACAATGGAAATGCTGACAATCTTTAGGTTATAATGTACCCATGTTTAGTGATTCTCAAATGGTGTAATTCTAGAAATTTATGTCAACTTAGTAAAATTATATTGTATCATGAAAGAAAAATAAAAATACAATTCATCAGTCTATCCATATTTGCATATGTACATGAACACATATGAATAAATATATATCATTCTCCTTCTCTCTATATAAATATAACAACAAATGGCACTCTAAATCTAGAATAGCACAGTAGCCAGCCATGGTAGCCTATTCATGAACCCCAGTACTAGGGAGGCTCAGGGACAAGGAAGGTCGAGATCAGCCTGGGCTCTAAAGTAACTTCAAGTTCAGTCTCAACTGCATAGGAAGATCCTTAGCAAAAGGAAAAGAAAAGAATATTGTATGGCAGGCATATTGAAAACTATGTGAACCGGACGTGGTGGCACAGGCCTGTAATCCCAGCACTCGGGAGGCTGAGGCAGCAGGATTGTTGTGAGTTTGAGACCAGCCTGAGCTACAAAGTGAGTTTAAGGCCAGCCTGAACTGCATAGTGAGACTCTGTCTCAAAAAGAGAAAAAAAAAAAAAAAAAGAAAACTATGTTATATGAAGTTATATAACATTAAGTTTTATGATAGTTTTATATCCTGTTTGATTCTTTAATTAATATCTCTGAAGAGCCAAGTAAGCAGTGGTTTCAGATAAGAGTCTTCTAATGTAATATTACTCAAAATGATTTGGAATTGTATGTGAAGAAATCTCTAAGAATAATGTGTATCATGGGAACTAACCACGTGTGTTCATTTTTTTAGATACACAAATTTATGTTATTTTTATATTAAAGAAAAAAACAATAAAAGTGATACAGAATTCAAAATTTCAAACATGATGATATTAAATTATCAATGGTCATTATATTGTATATTATTATCCTAAACGTACTTGCCCAGATATAGGTATGCAAAATTGATCAAACAATATAATCACTGTTTCTTTCAAAGAACTAACAGAAACTAGTAGCATAATTATCTTAGCTATCTTATAGACACAAGATTTTAAAGATATCAACAGAGAAAAATGAAAAAACAAATGAACAAAGAATGACACTTATGCTTACCGCAGATTGCTCAGTAGAATGATGGATGCCAGGAGATAATAGGATAAAATCATCCCAGAACGGAAAGTCTGAATCAGTGATCGTTATGTTCAACTAAAAATTCAGGCAAGAATGTGGATGACGCCTGGATGTGGCTCACAAGCACAGCACCTGCCTAGAAACTGAGAGGCCCTGTTTGATCTCCAGTAGAGAGAGAGAGAGAGAGACAGACAGACAGACAGACAGAGACAGAGAGACAGAGACAGAGAGACAACCAAATGGGAGAGCTCAGAAGGGCATACTCACTCCAAGGGCATGCACAAGGTACAGAGAGAGAGCCAGAGAGAAAGACAGAGAAACTGAAACAGAAACAGAGAGAAGCAGAGAGAGAGAGGACAAGTGATACATTGGGCTACGCAACCATCTCAAAAATGGTCTGAATTTGTCTCAGAAACAAACAAAAATGATGAATGAGGATGAAATAAAAACTACATAGGGGTAGGTAAAGAGTTCATGAACAAACATATGTGCACGGGAAGCTCTTGAAAGAATCAACAACTGGGATCAACTCTTCTTAAGGAACTTCTGCATGTCCAAAGAAATTGTCAACAGAATGAAAAGACAACCCACAAACTTTGAAAAAATCTTAACTAACAAGCAATCAGACAGAGGACTACTGTCTAGAATATATAAAGAACTAAGATATAACAGGACCCTCAAATTTAAAGATCCAATTCAGAAATGGGCATCTGAGATGAAGACACACTTCTCAGAGAGTGAAATTAAAGAAGCGAATAAATATATGAAAAAATGCTCCACATCGCTAGCCATTCGTGAAATGCAAATAAAAACAACACTGAGATATCATCTCGCTCCAGAAAGAATGGCTATCATAAGGAAATCAACCAACCACAAATGTTGGAGAGGTTGTGGGGAAAAGGGAACACTTCTCCACTGCTGGTGGGAATGTAGACTGGTACAACCATTGTGGAGGTCAGTGTGGAGACTCCTCAAAAGAGTAGGTCTAGAAATCCCATTCAAGCTGGCTATCCCCCTACTGGGAATTTTCCCAAAGGATCTGAATACATTGTATCATAGAGATATATGTGTACCTATGTTTAGAGGAGCGCAATGCATGATAGCAAAATCTTGGAAACAACCAAGATGTCCATCACATGAGGAATGGTTGAAAAAGATGTGGTATTTCTATATAATGGAGTATTACTCAGCTATTAAGAATGATAAGTTCGAAGCATTTATACTGAGGTGGATGCCACTTGAACATATACTCATAAGTGAAATAAACGAGATACACTTGTGTAAATATCATATAGTCTCCCTAGTATAACAAGCGAAAAGCAGAAATACAAAAGGAAACATGCAACAAGTAAAATCAATTGAGTCAGATAGGGCAATGTGAATGGCATATGCTGCAGGATACTAATCAACTTTTCTTCTGGATGGTTATCAACCTAAGGTCACAAGTCAGAATTGGAGAAATAGAAAAGCCACAAGGCCAGCCAACATTTTGGCCCTAGCCTTTCAAGGTCAGCAAAGACTCAGGACATAGGAGAACCTGCACTGCAACATCATGAAACTCAGGTGAGCTCCAAATTTTCTGAACAAGGAGATTATGGAGCCATAGAGGAAAGTGATTGAAGTTCTAAGGTGTGCCTGTGGAGAGTCACATGAGGAGAAAACTTTCTCTCAAGCTCTCACAAAGAGCAAACTGGTCAAGCATTGGCCATGACTCATCCACATGGATGACACAGACAAAGGAAATACAGAATAATGTACAGGACTACAAGATAAACCCAGAGAGGACTTCACTGACCACATAGGAAATATAAAGTTCATGTGTTGGTATATAAGTCTTGATCTATCTAGGTCTTAACCATGCAGCAGAAAAGTATAAAAATGAAGTATGCGTCTTGGGGCCATAATATTAAGCTGAGCTGTAAATGGCTATGGTCGACAATTTCTTTGAATAACTCACTAAGGTTGTAGAATGCTGGACTGTGTTGGATTGTGGTGTCGAGTTCAAGCACCTAAGTTAGTTGAATGTCAATGGAGTACCCACCTTTGACAGGTGTAGACAAAGAAAGGGGTGCAGAAAGAAAAAATCATGATGTGTTTGTATAGACAGTACAGTTGGGATAGATAACGCTGTACTTCTACATAATTCTATGAGAGACAAGATCTGCACTAATGGTGGTTGGACAGGATATTATTTCGGCTTCTAGTACTACGGTCATCCACTAGGAAAATAATTATTGAATTTTTGATGTAATTCAGGTATAAAAAATAAGATACATAAGCAGCTACACTCAATTCACTGATAAGAGATATCTGCTAAAATAATATCTGTAAATATAATATCATGTATGCACCTGGTACAATTCCAAAACATTATGAAAACAATTTGCAATGTATTAATTTATCAAATCTGTATTGTTAAGGTGTCTTGAAACTGGCTGATTGACATTTGTAGTTCAATAAAATAAAAAAAAAATACTACATGTTTTGGTATATAGGTCTTGCTGTATCTAGGTCTTAACCATCCAGCAGAAAAGTGTAAAAATGAGGTATACAATGTGGGGCCATAGTAATAAGTTGAGCTGTAAATGGCTATGGTTGACAACTTCAGACAACTCACTATTGTTGTGGAATGCTGGACTATGTTGAAATGTGTTGTTGACATCAGGCACCTAAATTGTTTGAATGACAGTAGAGTGCCCATCTTTGACAGTTGTAGACAAAGGAAGAGGTATACAAAGGAAGAATCATAATGTGTGTGTATGGACCGTACAGTTGGGATAGGTACACTGTACTTCATAATTCTATGAATGGCAAGATTTGCACTAATGGTTGTTGGACAGGATATTATGTTGGCTTCTAGTACTATGGACAGCCACTATGAAAATAACAAGTTATAAAGTAATAATTATTGAATCTTTGATATAATTCATGTATAAAAATAAGATACATAAACAGCTACACTCTCTTAATTTACTGATAAGAGATATCTGCTATAATAATGTCTGTAAGTGTAATATCATGTATGCACCTTATACAATACCAAAACATTATGAAAACAGTTTGGATTGTATTAATTTATAGAATGCATCCTGTTAAGGTGTCTTGAAATTGTTTCATTGGTATTTGTACTTCAATAAAATTTAAAAAAAAACTGCAAACATTGAGAGGGTTTATAAAGCAGGAAATCCTCCTTGATTATTGCAAATAACTTCTTCTGTAAGAAGAAAACTGAACCCAGAAAGAAGAATAATGGAAACAAGAAAGGAAGGAAACTGATAAGCATGTTCATAAGTCTGTAAAGCATTTGCAATTATTATTTTATTTTCAAATAATTTCACTGAGAAACAAATAGCAATGAAACAGTTTCAAAACTGATTGGTATTCTCTTCATGTGACTCTCCCCAGGCACACTATAGAACTTCAATCTCTTTCCTCTGTGGCTCCACAATCTCCTTGCTCAGAAAATTTGGAGCTCACCTGAGTCTCATAATATTGCAGTACAGGTTCTCCTATGTCCTGAGTCTTCGCTGACCTTGAAAGGCTAGGTCCAAAATGTTGGCTGGCCTTGTGGCTCTTCTAT
>PVKA01035042.1:0-22962 GCA_004027165.1 Ctenomys sociabilis
CCAGGAATTTTACCTAGGACCTTCACACTAAGCTATAACCCACTCCTTTTTATTTTTCAAGAAAGGACCTCACTAAGTTGCCTAGTATGTGCTCAAACTTTGACTTAGCCTTTCAGATCCTGGGATTACAGGCATTCACTAACATGCCCTGCTGTATCTATGTATCTTGATTTAAACTCTCCACAGTGCATCTTCAGGCTCAGGCTCTTGGTCCCTGTGAAAGTATTATGGTTTGTGTCTAGTTGTCCCCCCAAAGCCTCATGCAGTCACTGGGACAGGCTTCTAGAGCTTGTGAGTAATTCATAATCCACTTCTGGGATTATGGCTGTGAGTGCTATACCCACCCTGGGGCAGAAGGCCTGAATACAATATAAGGATGGAAGAGAGGCTTGCTAGCCACTGCTCCTTCTTTTGTTCTTTGCTTTTATTGCCACTATAAACTGCTACCCTCTGCCATGTGCCACTCTGCCTTCGAGCCAGCCAAGTATGAACTGAAATCTCCACTAACTATGAGGGAAATAAACCTTTCCCTCCTTAATGTTGGATGCCAGGTATTTTGTCCTAGCAAGGAGAGAAAAGTAACTAAGACCTAGAGTAAGGTACTCTGGCACAGCGATGACTTTGAATCAAAGGACACTGGCAGTCCTAGAAGCAAGGTCTAACTGATTTTCTCCCACCCTCCTGTCTCTCACTCTTTTCTCCCCTACTAGGGATCAACAACCAGAGTTCTTTCCCAAGACAGGTCATAGAAACTAGAACCTCTTTCCTCCAAAAGAAGGTGTAAAACCTAGTAAGGTCACTCCTCTCCTTCCCCTATTCTTCTGAAGATCCTCAGGTCCTGCCTAAGAAGCTAGATGCTGGTCAGGCCCTTCTAACTGTCATGGTATGGTGTGTAATGTGCCCCAGAGGCCCATCTAGAAGCCTGGTTCCCACTCCATGATGCTACTGGAAGGTGGTGGAACTTTAAAAGGTGAGGCTTATAGAAAAGTCATTAAGTCACTGGGGACATGCCCTTGAAGAAGACTGTTGGATCCTGCCCTCTTCTTTAAAGTCATGAAATAAGCATTTTTAAATTTTGCTATACACACTCCACCAGGATACGCTGCTCCCTCACTACAAGCTCCAAAGCAACTGAAACCTCCAAGTCTCTGAGCCTAAATATACCCTTCCTCTTTGTAAGGTGATAATACCAAGCATTTGCTGCAATAAAAAAGCTGACTAACACAGTGAGTCCCTCCATCTACCACCGTTAGATCACACACTTTTGTCCAATTATATTTCTACACAAAGCTGGTCATTCTTTGTCTAGCTTAAACTAAAAACAGAAGTTCTGCATAGGTCTTTGGGTCTTCATTTTTGAGTTCCCTGGGTTTGTTGAGTTATACTCAACATCATGCATATCAAGATACATGACACATTACGATGGGCTTTTATTAAAATAATCTTTTCACACCTACTGAGAAGTTAAATAAACTTAAATGTACATTAATAATTAAATGAACAGACCTTTGTAAGGCTTAAAAGAGAAAATAGTAAGTACAAATAACAACAAAATTTCAGTAAAAAAAAGTTATAATGAACAAAATAAATTTTTCATTTGATAACCAGTGTGGCAGTTTATTCTTTAATCCCAGAAATATAAAAGTATAGGAGAAAATATGGATCACTTTTCAAGGATATTGTAAAAACAATTCTTCCTTACAGAGAGAAGTTAAACTCTTTTCTAAGTTCCTTTCAATTTTCATATCAAAATTTCATGATTCTGATTTTTTATATCTAGCAGATACAAACTTTTGCCCAAGTTATTTACTATTTTACTATCTGTTTAGGATGTTATCGCTTCCTCCTTATCACTGATTATTATCAGTATGGTACTTTGAGTTGTGCTTGTTTGAACCTGAAAAAAATTAAATTTTGTTTTCAGAAAGATATAAACACCTGAACTGTTTCCAGTTTTAGCCCAAAGCTAACTTCTTATTGCTGGTTTTATTTAAAAATCTGAGAAAAGAAGATTTAGATATGAATGAAAATTAGGAGAAACTGCAAGTCATTTTTTCTAGTTCCTATTCTTTGTTGTTCTTGGCTGTACCATCGCTACAGCAATGAAAGAAGATTGAGAAGAATTGCCATGAGTTCTTTGTTTTGTAAACACTGACTTCCTTTCCTTCCTCACTATAATATCTGATTCATCTGTTTTCTATTTTTATATCATAATTACTACTGGTTTTGGAAAACTCCACTCTTCCTGGAAAATTCCTCATCTTTAGAAAGAGATGACCCACAGTTAATATGGCCCCTCTGACTCCCACCTGTGGCCTGGCTGTCCTACCAGTTAATGGAGAAAAGGGTCAGGAGTCAGAGACCTTCTTTCAGTTAATGACAACTACGGGTTGACTTCTACATCTTGAAGAAAGAAATGGAGAACATCAAGGTGTTTGTTCAAAAGCATGGTCAGAGATCAAGGAATTGCTCCAACTGCCCTAAAGACGTTTTAATCTTTCCAGCCATACTTTTTCGAATGACACAGCTAAAAATGAGATATATAGTCTGATTCCACAAGTCTCTCAATTGTGACACAGGTGAATTTACACTCATATTCTGTATCATATGGCACTTGGTACCTTGCCAGCTCCACCCATAACTGAAATGGGTTTCTGGGCTAGAAGGAAAAATAAATATTCCCAATCAGGTTGAGTGAATCAACATGGCCACAGTTAGCAGTGACTTTGTCTTAAGTAGCCAAAAGTTCTCTTTGTTAAAGCAAATCTACATACTGTGAGTTCATATGCCCTTAGTGTCTTGATATAGAAATGAACTTAAAGACCTGAAGAAACAATTAGGTACACATTTACATGTAATCAACTTGACCACTCCTTAACTGTACCTACTACAGAGACCCAGATGACACTGACGCTTATGTCTTAAGCACTACATTAGCAAGGAATGAGTATCAGAGTTTTATTAAAATTCAGTGGTAGGGTGGAGTATGTACCTCAGTGGTAGAGCACTAAACCTATGAGTTCCCTAGGTTTGATCTCCAGCATGCAAGAAATAATTGGTCTCATCCTTGTTCTGCATCATGAGTTGGGTAGTTTGCTATACCATAGGATGTCACCACTGTATCATTCCCTATGTAGAATCCAAAATGATGGGGCCATTCGATCTTGGACTATAACATCCAGCACCATAAGCCACAATAAGCTTTCTCTTTCTCTCTCTGAGTTATCTTACGTATTTTGTTACAGTTATAGAAAGCTTCTCATCCATGGGTTGGGGTCAAAGAGGAAAGTGTTGGAAAAGGAAAGGCTAAATGGAAGTTCTGAGACTACTGCCTCATTTTCCAAAATATAAATTAAAATGAATATTCTATCACTTGGAAGAATCAAAGACAGAATACAATCATTAAAGAAATGAAATTTAAGGAGTAGCTAGTCCCCTAATATCCTCTTAGTTCTCTTGTTTGACCCATAGAGGAAAAGTTTTTATTACTAACAGTGGGTTGCAGAGCTATCTCATTTGGTGACTCTATATCAGGTCTGTTCCCAGATGACCTCATTGCTGGGGCCAATCAACACAACCTTTAGTATCTGGAATGTACCTACTTAGCCTGGATGTATCACCCCTATGCTCCATACTTACACCGTTATGTCAACAGAAAGTTTGCTGTTTCTTAGAAGCATTAGCATTATACACACACTAGCTTATTCCAAAGCCATGTCAATGTCCCAGTTCCCTTACTGAGACCTTGTTCATCACTATTCCTCAGAGCATCCCTCTGACCTGTGATATTGATGACAGCGTACAAATAGGACCAGTATACTGGAAATCAAAAGTACTCTAGATGTGTTAGAACAATCAGGACTCATCATGAGAGATAACTAAAATCCAAGTAAATTCAGAGATCTTTTGCTTTTGTAATGTTTTTGGGTTTCAGTGACCCAAAAATGTCTGTATCTTTGTTCTAAAGAAGACTTTGGTGATAATCTATAGAGAGAAAACATTTGACAGCTAGTCCAGCTTAAATGGAAATAAAATCTGTCCCTCATGTCTTGTGAACTGGTTAATCAGGACACTCTGGGACCCTATGGCAATAAGATCTTTTTTTTTAAAGAGAAAAAATTTTATTTGAATATAAAATGCCCTTATAAAATGTCCACAGAAGGCACGTAAATTTTTTTGTTTCCTGATTTTTTTCTTTTTATTTATTTATTTTAATAAAACAACCCAACACAGTTCAGCAGTCTATAATAGTAATGGGATATCCACAGAAGTTGTTGACTTGAGCCACTCACAGCTCAGTACATTAATATGGCATTATTTCATACACCTCCTTTTTATACTTTTCTGCTGCATGGTTAAGGCCAAGATAAAGCAAGACCTACATAACAAGAAATGTAACTTTTGTATCAGATAAGGTCAGTCAGGCATGCTCAGGGTTTATCCTGTAACCCTGTACTGCACTTTGTAGATCCTTTGTCAGTGTCAACCATGTGGATGAGTCATGACCATTGCTTGACCAATTTGATCTCTGTGGAAGCCTGTGAGAATGTTTTCTCTTCATGTGACTCTCCTTAAGGCACACAATGCATCATGGATCACATTCTTCTGTGCCCCCATAATCTCCTTGATCAGAAAACTTGGGGCACAACTGAGGTACATGATGTTATAGTACAGGTTCTCCTATGTCCTGAGTCTTCACTGATCTTGAAAGGCTGGGGCCAAAATGTTGGCTGACCTTGTAGCCTTTCTTTTTCTACAATTTTTGATCTGCAAACTTAGGTTGTTAACTCTCCAGAAGAGAAGCTTTTTGTTACCTTGAAATATATGCAGTCTGGTTTACCCAAATTATTTGTCTAAATATCAGACATCGTAGGCATAACATGGAACAGGTATTTTCCAAGTGTTGAGATATTAAATTCTAAGTACTTACAGAATATGAAGGAAAAAAATTAAATAAAATAGGAATTAATATTTTCATATATTTACATAGATATTGAGAAATCTATCTATATATAGCACTGTAGCAGGACTGTCTTGTGACATTTTTGTCTTATTTTTCATTTATTACCCTTTAAAAAATTTTATTTGAAAAACAGTATGGTAATAGTTGGTATGTCATGACAAGAAGTATATATTTAGAGGACCAGAATGATGGGCATTTCAAGTGTGACCCTTCTATTACACTTTGCTAAATTCAGTGCAGTTGCTTGGTTCAAGGCATTTTTGACTGTTATATAAATTTATTGAGAATATGTTATTCACCACCTAGTGCTACCTAAAACATAATATAAATAATGAGTTATATTCTAAAACAAATGTGTCCCTGATTCTCAGCAATCATTGGTTCAATAATAATTAGTTTAAGATTGTATAATCACATCTAGATTCTGAAATGTCCATTTACTTTCATTAGTGTAGTGGAATTTTGAGTATAATTGTACATGAATCTTATAGGAAAAACATTCACTAATAAATTGTTTTGTATATTTCAGTCAGCTAATCATCCTGACGGAAAATGACTGCTGCAGCTACCGTCTACAACATAGCTCCAGGGCTCTTAACACAGAACACGCATGTCTACGTGTCTATCTGTACACCCATGGAAAAACTTAAAGTGTATCTTTAGTAAACATGTACATTGCTGTTAACTATTCTGCAAGTTTAAATAGTCTAATTATTTGTAAACAAACAAAAACCCCATGCAAACACTCTTAATTCTATTTTTTAAAATCTGTCAAACCATAATTATGTTTTACTTCAACACACACAGAATTTCTGAAAGGTACATATATCACCTTACATATTAAGGTTTAGCACTGAATGCTTCATATTTTATACTATGAAATGCATATCCCTAATATTTGTTTTATGCAACATGAAGTTTAAGTCAAGAAATTCCAAATCCTAGATACCCATAGTTCACTTAGAAAATTCCTCCATGCTGTAGCTCTATGGCAGGTTGAACAGATTACACAGGAAGGGTTCTAGCTCTCTCTATTTCAGGTACCAAAGAAATATGAGACTCAGATCTCTCTGGGTTATAAATGAAGATGCAGAGCTTTGGGGGAAAGTTATGCATGTTTTAAAGTAAGATGGAGCCACCAGCCAGCTTGCTGCACTCTGTGCCGGAGCCCGCGCCTGTGCCTGCGCCGCCGGCATGTTCCACCAGACCAGCATCCAAGCAAGTGAAGATGTTAGATATCTTTGCCAGAGCTAGAAATGGAAAATACAGACTTCTGGAAACATCTATTGAAAATGAGCAGCTTGTGGTTGGATCATGTAGCCTGCCTTCAGATTCCTGGGATAAGGATTCCGATTTTGTCGTTTTGTCCCTATTGGAGGACAAGCAGCCGTGTTATGCATTATTCAAGTTAGAGTCTCAGAATGCCCAGGAATATGAGTGGATATGCACTGCATGGTCTCCTGATCACTGTCATGTTCATCAAAAAGTGTTGCATGCAGCCACAAGAGCAACTCTGAAAAAGGAGTTCGGTGGTGGTCACATTAAAAATTAGGTGTTTGGTACAATAAAGGAAGATGTGTCATTGCACAGTATAAGAAGTATCTGCTCTCACAGTCTTCCCCAGCTCCACTGATGCTGGTGTAGGAAGAATTATGACAGATTAAAATTAATGAGATGCAAACTGATACTGAGTGTGGACACTAAGCACCGACCACTACAAAGAATAGTGTTTCCTGTTTCTCGATAATAAGATCATACAATAAAAATTCCAAGGATTTTGGAACAAAATCATAGTGTCTTCAGAAAATGGCTTCTTTCCCCTCTATTCCATCACGCATTCCACACTCCCTATTATGACTCCTCCCCTGCCCAGCTTACCATCAGCCAACATGTAGTGAAGACTTTCTTGGTAGTTCCTGATGACCAGTTGACAGAAGAGGAAACATTCAAGACTTGTTTGGGGGAGGGTTCTGTAAGATGTACTGGTTCCAGCTGCAGCACCATAGCTACACCCCAGAAATCCTCAAAAGGACAACAGAGAAGAAGAATGCTTACCAATGAACAACTTCAGGAAGTATCTGCCATTGCTTGCTTTGCCTCTTAGGAGATACAGTTGGGAGGTACAGATCTCTTCATTCATGTAGCTAAAAGCTTGCTCAGAGGTCTAAGTCTTGAGAATAAAACAAACTCAAAGCATTGTTCAAAAATAAAAGAGAGCGGGGAAGACTCGCAGATGAATCATTCATAAATATACCGAGAAAATGGAGATAATTGCATTCAGTGCCAAGATATTAGCAGTGGATTCCCCTGCAAAGGAAGTGTTCAGTAATCAGATAATTAAGATTGATTAGGTTTATTTATTCCCTTCACTCAAACATGCCTTGCTGACTTATGAAATAAAAGATTGTAATGTGAAGTTCCAGTCTACCAGCAACAGAGACCAGTGCTGAGCCCCTGCTAGGGCAAGCTTAACGGGAAGGAACCAGCCACAGTCAGTTACACTGGATTCTTTTCAGCATGAAGGGCACTTTATCTTCCTTACAAATCTTCACCTCTGATTTTGATATGACTACGCTGAGTCAAACCCAGGACTTTCTGCACATGCCCAGTGAGCACCCTACTACTGAACTACAGCTAGTGCTTTTGAAAAATCTTCTCTTAATGAGCAGTGGTACTATGTCTTCACTAACCAGGATACACATCCAGTAAAAAGCAAATGAATACAAAAGTGGCCTCTCTCTACTTAATAACAGCAGGTGACCTATTTGCAAAAAAGATTTTGCCTTCAGTTTCCTTGGCTTTATCTTTATTGGTTTATAGATTTTATTAGACAATGTTTTATTTTTCAAGGAGATATAATCATATTCTATCAAACTGGAAATTAAAAGTGCCACCTAGCCATGTGGGATTTCTAAACATCTGGATTTACAAAGTTCAGTACCAAGCAGCTGGAGTGATTGCTTCAGAATCCGAAGATAAATTTTGAAAAGATAGCTGCTACACAGTGGATACAGAACGGGTACATCTAAGCTCCGGCCTCCTTCAGGGTTGTTTCAATGGTGTTATGTTGTGTGCTAAAAATTAACAAAAGCTACAAAGACATTCAGTATACTTAGTTAAGGAAAAAGTAAGATAAAAATTACAGTGAAATGCCACTTTATACCTACTATGTGGTCATAATATTTTCAATGGGTAACACAATGCTACTGAGAATATGGAGTGCTTAGAACATGTGAATTGCTGTTAAAAGGGTCAAATGGTATGGACTCTGGAAATTGGTTTCCTAAAAAACTGGAACACAGAAGTGTTGTAAAATATAATAGTTTCACCTCTATATATGAAACCAGAACAATTCAAATCAGGAATTTGAAATACCTTTGCCCATCAATGTTCACAGCAACATTTGTGGTACTCAAAAGATGGAAACAACCCAAACATCTGTAAACAAATGAACAGGTGAACAAAAAATGTTCTTCATCCACAAGAAGAAACGAAAGTGTTATATATACTAAAGCATCAATGAAGGGCTGGCCAAATCACTCAGTGGATTAAAGTGCCTACAGGCACGCACAAGGGCCCATGGCTTGATCCCCCCACCTGCCGTGCTGGCTCGGCCCCCAGAGTGCACTGCAATGGCAATTGAGACTGGGAGTGGTGGCACATGTCTGTAATCCTAGCTCTTGGAAGGCTGTAAACAGGTGGATCACTATGAGTCCGATCTACTAGTGAGACCCTGAACACCCTGTAGACCCTTCCCTAAAACATTAAAAAAAAAAAAAAAAAGCATCAATGAACCTTGAAAACCTCATGCCAACTGTGGCAACCCAAGCACAGAAGGGTACATGTGGCTCAGTATTATTTGTTTAAAAAATCAAAACTATGTAAATTCATAGAGACAAAAACTAAAGTATAAGTTGCCAGACTGGGGGAGATATTTCTTAATGGATACAGAGCTTCTGTCCGGTATGATGAAAAAGTTCTGGAAATAGCTAATAGTGATTGCATAACAGCATAAATACACTTAATACCACTAAATTATACACTTGGAAATGGCTAGAATGGTAAATTTTATATTAGAAGTATTTTACCACAACTAAAAAATAAATGCTCCTCCAAAAGACTGTAGCAACTACATACAAGCAAGAGCCCAAGAGTCCAGAGGTTTCAGATACAAAAATAATGCTTCAGCAGGGAAAGAGCCCTGACCAGCTGAGAGGCTGGGTAAGAACACAGCCGACATCATGCGGGTAGTAAAGGGAAAGAAATTACAAGTAGAGGAAAGAAGCTGCAAGTGTCCACAGTAAGCACGATCAACAGAAAAGAGAAGATAGCTTTCATTGCTTGCCATTTTCTTCCTCGCCTTTTAATCAGCTCCTATTATCTTAAGTAAGTTATATTAGTAGCATTAATAGTGTAATTTAGCCCCTAGGATACAAGATAAGCAAATGGGCTTGGGACAAAACTAAAGTAGGGATGAAAATTTCTGGATGCAGTGATAGACTTTTTTTCCCCACTCCACTCCCTCAGACAAGGTGAGAGTGTATTTGCAAAAGGAATCTTTCCATCCTGTTAGTCAGAAGTATGCTGCTTTTTTATCATTATTTGGATGGCTAAGTAAGGAAAGGGTAACTGGATATTGAATAGTATAGGGATACACTGTAGCAAGCGTTTTGTGCCTCTTCTAGTTTACGCCCATTCAAACAAGGCTTAATTGGCCATACTGCAGCATCCAGAAACTTACATATTCAGTTTCCCAGACTCTCTACCAGCAGTTCTTCCCAGCAGACACACCTAACTGGGACCTCAGCAGAGAACTGAGCACTTTGGGTAGCTACACATGGTGAGACCAGCTCTTCTGGCAAGCACAGTGGCTGATCTGGTTCTTCTGGGCAGCTGCTAGCATCTACTCCTATTTCAAGTTTCCTCAGGAAGCAGAGTCTGAAATGGAGGTTAGCCTGTTTGTTGCCAAGCGCTCTCTGGATCAAAGCCCGTAGACAGATTAGGGCTGCAGTTCCATCCCATCAGCCAAGTAGGCTGACTCCATAGAGGCTGTGAAACTCGGGGGGCCCCTCAGAATTACCTGAGTGGGGGCAATGGTAGCCACGTCTCCTCAGTATGGCAAGGGGCTCCCTTCAATCCAGGGCAATTGCTGAATAAGCTGACAGTGGAGGGTGTGTCTGGCAGCTACACAGTGGAGAAATCAGTCCCTAGTCCCTAAAGAGGACTGTTAATTAAAGAGTGTAGTATACATTAGAAAATGGCAGTCATCTATGAAATGGTGCCCCAACTGTGCCTTCAACTGGAAGCCACAGCTCCCTCAGGCCAGCAGCGTCTAAGCAGCAGAGTTATAAGACTTGAAGATTTCATGTTCTATGATGGGTGTCAACAGCAAGAGCTTAATTTTCACACATACATGGCCTTAACCCACTTCTATATGTCAACTCCGCTAGGCAAAACTCCCCAAGTACACAATCACACAGAAATCTAGGCTTTGCTGTGAAGTATTTGAGTAGATGAGAGTAATTGTCATGATCAGTTGGCTTTTTTAGTAAATAAGGTTATCGTGGATTATCTGAGTGGGCCATGCACTGGCTAGAGACACTGCTCCTCAAAAGGACTGAGACCTTGGATGTGTCAAGGTCATTAGCCAAAGAGAAATTCCTGGGAAGGGTTGCCGGGGCTGTCGGCCTGCAATACTTCTATCAGCTGGAGGAACAAATCTCCCAGCCCAGGAAATTCTAGCATTTATAGTCAACACAAATCATTTCTGTCACAGGTCCAAAGATATAGGTTACGCTGACAATGGCATTTATTTATACGGGTACTATGATACAAATGAACATTCTCTCAATCCCAAAGGGCCTGTATCTCTAATAATCTTGGAGATTCTAGAAGGTGACTATGTATTTCTGTTTAATTTTAAAGGGAATACAAAAATTTTAAAAACAATAAAAATGACACAGAATGGGCTAGCCAGATAGCTCAGCAGATTAAAGAGCCTGCTTAGGAAGGTGCAGGCTCAATTCCCCGTGTGCCATGCCAGCCCTGCCCCTGGGACACACTGAGACAGTGATTGAGACTGGGCATGGTAGCGTGCACCCATAATCCCAGCACTTGGGAGGTTGAAAACAGGAGGATCGCTTCAAGTGCAATCTATAAAATGTACTAAATACATTTTAAAAAAGATAACAGAATTTCAAAGCCAGGTAGGAAATCGAAATGGGTGTTATAGTGCATATTGTTACCTTCAACATAAATCTTCAGATTACCAGTGATAGCTATGCAAAATTGATCAAACGGTTAAGCATTGACTGTGCCTTTCAATAAACCAGTAGTACAATTATCTTAGCTATATTTTTAAAAATTAACTAATTAATTAATTAATTAATTAGGTATAGGTTCTCACTACACAGCTCAACCTCCCCAGGGCTGGGATCACCAACTTCTGCCACCCAGGGCAGCATAGCACATTGTGCCAGGAAGCAAACCCGAGTCCTTGCACTTGGCAGGCAAGCATTTAGATCCCCAAGCTATCTCCCCAGCCCTATCGTGTGTGTGTGTGTGTGTGTGTGTGTCTGTGTATCTGTGTGTGTCTGTGTGTATATTTTTCCCCCTTCTTTTCTTTTTTTTTCTCATCACAGTTATTTTTTCCCTTTAAGCAGTTTCTTCCCGTCACACTATGTACTGTATCTTTTGGATTTTATTTACTATTTTCAGTTTTTTGCACTAGAGAAACAAGGTTGTGAGGGAAAAGAACCTTTGTCCACTGTTGGTAGGAGTGTACCCTGGTGCAACCATCATGGAAATCAGTGAGGAGAGTCCTCACGAAACCAGGATGAGAGGCCCCATTGGACCCAGCTAAGCATCGTATCACACTGATAAGTATGCACCCATGTTTATAGTAGCACAGTTTCTCGTAGCTAAATCTTGGAAACAACTTAAACGCCCATCAACTGAGGAATGAATAAAAAGATCCCAGGGCAGAGCACAGCAGCCAAGGTTTGATCCAAGGCATACCGTGCTGGTCCTGCCCCAGAGCACTCTGAGACAGTGATTAGATTGGGTGTGGTGGTGTGTGCCTGTAATCCCAGCTCTTGGGAGGTTGAAAACAGGAGAATCACTACAAGTCTGATCTACATAGTGAGACCCTGTAAACCCTGTAGATCCTGTACTAAATACATTAAAAATAAAATAAAATAAATAAGAGAGCCTGGAATTTCTTGTCATCTCTGAGTCACTGAGTCTCAACAAACATAGCCCAGTGTGATAAACATTTTGTTATTATCAGTTGGTAAGAAAGTTAAGATTAATTTGTGTAATTTTTTTTTTTCCAGGGCTGGGAATAGAACTCGGGCCTTTATGCATGTGAGGCAAACACTCTACCACTGAGCCGCACCCATAGCCCTGTGTGCTATTTTTAAACTGTGAAATGCCAAGGGATCTTAGTCTACTTGCAACCTACAGAAAGGATTTAGTAGACTGCAGTGAGCATCTGGCAAGTTGATGCCCGCAGGACTACAAGTCACTGGGGTCCTCCCCCTGCACCTGCAGGGGCTGTGTCTACCCTCTTCTCCTCTGAAGCCCAGGCCGTGGCTGTAGCATCTTCCCTCTGGACACCTCTCTTCTGCAGGAACCTCCTGGCTGCCTATCACAGGTCTGTTTTCCAGTCATCATAATGCCAGAGAAGTGTATGCCATGATTTTCCCCTTTCCTGAGAATAAATACTGGTTTCTTAACACAAGCTGTTTTTACCTGGATCCTGTTTCTCTTCACTGCCTCTTCTCTCCTTACCACGCTGTCCCTCACCCTACCCTAGTCCTACTCGATTTCAGTTTCTCAAACAGGCTATGTTATGGCCCTCTTCCAGAATGTACTGTTCCCTCTCCCATTAGGTTATTTTATTCCTGGTCTTGCTAACTTCTACTCATCTTTGAAGTCTCCCCTTGAGTGTCATTGCTTCTAAGAAGCCTTATTCCCAGATAACCCATGTTCCCACGGCAGTGAGTGCACATCTGGTGCCCCCTAAGTCTCAGTCTTCTATTTCTAGAGATCTTATGTCCAAAGAACTTGGTAAGAACCAAACTATAACTTGACAGGAAACGATTTAGTGCTGTATATTGTGAGTGTTGATCAATTCACATAATTTTGGCCAATCTCTCTGTGTAATCCAATTTTTGGGAAAAGACTCAAAGCCCTGGTATGACACTATGAATAGGCTAATTTGTGTCATCTTGATTGGGCTGGGAGTTGCCCAGGGGATTGTGGAGCACATTTCTGGGTATGTAGAGGGTAATGGAAATGTAACTGTGAGGGTTTCGCCCGCTCCTAGCTTCTTCTCTGGCCTCCTTGAACGGGCAGCTTTGCTTCACCTTGGCCTTGGCCCCAGTTGATCACGGATGATTCCCCTTGAGATGTGGGCCAAGTTAAGTCTTTCTCTCTTTGAACTGTGGGTGCCAGGTGCTGTGGCTCAGTAGTAGAAAAGCTGACTAGCACACATGGACAAAGAATTTGGAGAACAGTGTTTGTGAAGAATTCGATTTTGATTCATGATGAATAGTCAGAGTTCCAATAATCTTGAGAACATATACAAAGTATACTTTAACTTAAACATACACCATCAAGTGACAAAGCATATAGGCCGGCCAGGTAGCTTAGTGAATTAAAGCACCAGCTTAGGTAGACACATCAGCCAGAGTTGGATCTCCAGCGTGCCACACCGGTCCTGCCCCCCAGGGTGGGTCAGGAGCCTCACTTTATAAGCACCCTGAGCCTAGTAAGAGGAGGGCAGGAGATGGCGTGAGTGCTATGCCTGCCCTGGCTGGTGGCAGCCTTTTACAATATAAGGGAGAAAAAGTGGCTTGCTCTCCCCTTTTGCTCTTGCTGCTTTTGCTGTTTTCCATCACCTTGAACTGTTGCCCTGTGCCATGCTACCCTACCTTGAGCCAGCTGATTATGAGCTAAAACCTCCACAAACTGTGAGCTGAATAAACCTTTCCTCCCTTAACTTAAGGTGTTGGGTATTTTGTCTAAGTAATAAAAAAAAGGAACCAAGACAGCTACAAAACTGAATGGAAGATGAAAGCCACAGTACAGAACACGATTGGCAAAGCTGCTGCCTGGAATTTAACAACATCACGATGTGTGGGGGCTGTGAAGAGAGGTCAGGCAATACTGTGACCAACTGGAACACTGCTCTGAGCCATCTTGATGTGCCACATTCTCGGCAGGGACAAGACCTCTGTCCCCAGGTGAAGCAGTGAGCATAAAGACATTACTTATAAATCAACTGATGGAAGGGGGATTTAATCAAGTAGAATAGAAGATGGGGGAAGGAAAGGAAAAACTGATGATTACTGAGGGACACCAAATAATATGCCAGAATAAAGATCAATGTGACAACTATCACACTGAGTACAAATAGTTTAAACGTACCTATCAAAAGGAAACAGGGGGCTGGGGAGATTGCTCAGTGGCTTAAGTGCCTGCCTGGCAAACACAAGGTCCTGAGTCCTAAAAAAAGATCCCCAGCACTAAAAAAATAAGGAAACAAGAAGACAGATCTTTTGCAAATGGGAAAAAGGCCAACAAATGCAGGGAGATGGAGAAGAAATAAAAGGAGTTAAAATGTGTTATGTGCATGTCCTATCTCCCCATGATGAATGCAATCATGTACTGAAAATATGTACTAATAAAAAGTTAAAGTTTTTAAAAAGAAAAAAAAACTTTTTTTTTTTTAAAGACAGAGATTAATTTCATACATGGTGGTACAAATCTGTAATCCAAGTATTTTGGGAGGCTAAAGGAGGAGGGTCACAAATTGGAGCCCAGCCTGGGCAACTTAGAGAGATCTCATCTCAAAATGTAAAATAAATAATAATGACAATAACTGAGAGGCGGAGGATGTAGCTCAGTGGAAGGCTCTGGGTTCACTCCTTAGTACTGGAAAAAAGGAAAGACAGATTGTCAGAGTAGACCAGATATTGCACACTGCATGCTGTTCCAACAGATGGATCTATAAGAAAGAAAAATTTAAAAAAGAAAAAATAAATAAAAGTATTCTCCTTTATATCAACATAACTTATGGGGGAAATGACAAATTAATATAAACCCCAAGTAGGTTGTTATAAGAAAATTAATAATAAAAGTAAAATGTAATAGGCTTTAAGACAAAAAATGTTTAGAGATAAAGATAGATATCACATGATGATAAAAATCATTTCTCACTTTCTTATTTAGGTGATGCAACAAACAATTTGACCCAACATTATAATTTTAAGCTTGTATTACATAAAGAGCAGCTATGAAATATATAAAGCAAAACTTAAAGTATTACCAAAAAAAGCCAAGAAGACCACCACATAGTGTGGTTGCCACTGTCACATTCACATGGGTCTCAAACTGATGGATTAAATGAAATGGGGTGGAAGCAGGAATTGACACAAAGAGAAAGACAGGATCTTTTTACAGACAAATGTTCTGAAACTGTACTATGATGTTTGCAAGCTCTGTAAATTTGTTAAAAACTTTAATCTGTTCTCTATCTTTTTCTCTCTGTGTGTGTGTGTGTGTGTGTGTGTGTGTGTGTGTGTGTGTGTGTGAAAAAGAGAGAGAGAGAGAGAAACTGGTCCTGAATTTGGGGCCTTCTCACGGAGTCACATTTCCATACCTTTGTAAACTTTCAAGATGGGATCATAGTACATTGACAATTTGCCCAGCCTGAGCCTAAACTTTCATTCCTCCTGACTCAGCCTTTCAGAGTGCTAGAATTATAGCACTTTGCCCCACAAATCATACAATTTTAAATGCCTTATTTTCTGGTTTATAAATTATACCACAATCAAAGTATTAAAACAATTCAATAAGCCTATAGAATAGCTTTTGAGTCTACATAATATCTTCCATGTGCCAATTAGGAGAAAAAAATTTCAACTCAAGTACAAATGAAATATTTAGAAAATTTTATTTCACATGAAACTACAAAGCACATCTCAACTAATAAGAAAAAATTGGTATCTGGTAGACCATACTCCTGAACACAATTAAAATGAGAAAGTTAAAAATGATTTTTTATTACTCATGTAGTTTTATTATCACTCATGAAAATTTAAAAATACTTTTAGATCACAGGTTTCAGAAGAAATAACAAGGCAGATTAGGAAAAACTTAGAACTGAAAGAAAAATGAAAGTACTCTCCTTTATGTCAAAGCATAGGATAAACTAAGTTAAGCACTAAAGGAACAACTAAGTCCTGAAGATTGACATTAAGAATGTGAAAGGAAAAGACAAGAATAGTACAGTTTTCTTTTCCAACTTAACTGGTAAATATGAATCACTCAATCTGAAAACCTGGACATAATGAATGACTACCTAGAAAATATAACAGACCCCACAAGAAAGATAAAATCTTATGAGACCTGTGAAAAGGGCTGGGTAAAGTTCAGCATCCCTGGACAAAATGAATACCAGACACAAGGGTTTATAGAGCAATTCTACCAGACACTTTAAAAAGTACATAATTTTAAAGTTATACCAACATTTCCCAGACAGAAGAAATCCTGAATAAAAATAAAATGTAATCCCAGAATAAAAGTCAGAGAAAAATAATATAAGAAAGAAGAATTACAGGCTAATTGCCCTTATAAACTCAGATGCCAGAATCTTAAGTAAAATGTTAATCCACTGACTCCAACACAAAACTTTATAGATGTTAACACAGAGAGTTTATTATTGAAAGACTGACATTCTATCATTTAAAAATCCTTGGTTTCATAACAGGTTAAAAGGAAAATTATCATCTCAACAAAGCATTTGACAGAATTCAACATGCATTTATGGGGGAGCCGGGGAGATGGCTCAGTGGAATAAGTACTTTCCTGGCAAGTGCAAGGGCCTGAGTTCAATCCCTGGTTCCGCCAAATAAATAAATAAATAAAAATAAAAATCTTTAAAAAAAACAAAAACGAAAACATGCATTTATGGTAGAAATCCATGGAAAACTGCTTACTGTGCGTCAGGCATGCAAAGCTGGGGAGTTGGATGAGGCTCGGGTCCTCACGCTCATCACAGAAAAGCAAGAATCTGGTCTTAGATAACTAAGTGATCACCAATCACTTGGATGCAGGGCTCCAACGGACAGAGACCTCTTCACCACGGCACATAGCGCTGTTCTTTGCTCAGTCCAGGTACCTGACGATACTTCAATTGGTTGTTACAGCAAATAAAATAAAGGCAGCCCAGCACGCCATAATTTTGGTTTTTAAAATTCTTCAGAATTGTTTCCTTGTCATATTATTTCCGTCCTGACCTGGTAGAAACTAACTGGCTCAGCAAGCCAAACTCAGAGCTCGAAGGGTCCGGCATAGTTTCCCAATGGCGGAGCGCGGGGCTGCTGGCACAGGGTAGCTTCTCCAGGAACGGCTCGCCAATCAAAAATATTCCAGGTAACAAAGAATTGGTTGAGACAGGCCAAAAGTGGTGCCAAAAGTTTATTTGAAAAGTGCGGGGGTGGTGATTGGATATGAAAGAAACCAGCTCCACAGAGCAAACCTGCACCAAAAGAAGAGAAGAGGCTAAAGGCAAAAATAAAGGTAAAGGCAGCACAGGGAGAACTCACAGAGAACAGGTTTCCGTGGTTGCTGGGGTTTGTCACGCTGTCCACATCTTCTGGGAGCTTGGAGATGCTCTAGCCCCTGATCCTGGCCCTGCGCAGGGAGCCGGTAGTCGTCCGCCCACTATTATCTCGTCCAGCTGTGCCACACCTGAGTTCCTGTATCAATACCAGCATCCACTTGGAACGCACCTCTCTCTCTTGAACTTTTCTAAAGTAATTGTCAGCACATCTTAATGTGGCCCTGAGACATAATCAAATGCACTTGGGGCTGAGGTGGAGAGAAGGATGTGGGAGACGGAATAGACTTCTCTTTCACAGTAAAAAAAATCAAAGCCAATTCTGGTGTAAGGCCCCAGGATCCTCGCCTGGAACCCAACAGGAGCTCTGCTGGAAGCCTCTTCCTTCATGCTGCTGGGACAGATTTTCTTCCTTCAAGACACTACATAAATCACAACTGAGAAAATAATTTATAGACACAGTGGAGGAAGAGAAAGAAAGAACAAGAACATGCCCTCTAGATTACGATGAGAAACCCAGAATCCTCCTCAAGCTTTAAAAGGACGGAGGCAGGCAGCAGCTGGTTAGGAATGTGAACCATATTGTGCCCAGAAGAATTTCCCATCTTCTGGCCATGGCAGGACCCATCTGTTCTATACCAGATACAGCACAAGCCGATGTGAAGTGTACCCTGCCTATCTGTAGGTTTGGGAGAGTGCCACAGAGGAGAGGGGGTGGCACTAGAGTGGCTCCTGAAGGTAACTGCCTTCTAATCAACCAAACCTGACAGTGTGGTTTTTACCCAGCAGCCAAGGTTGTGACCTGGGCTTTCCAGTCAACTCAGGTAGCAAGAATTCCTTGAAAAGAGACTTGACCACAGGCAGATGAGACATTAGAGATGGGTTTCTATGGAGAGACAGGCAAAAAAGACTGCTGGCCTTCTCTGTATAGCTCTTCTGATTATTCCCCCTTTGATGAAATACAAAAGAATAAGAGATCAATGAAGAAAGAGACTATCAATTAAGACCTGTCAAGAACCAATGGAAAGGAATGATTCATATAACTAATTCTATGATCAACTTTTCAGGAAAATATGAACTTTGACATTAAACCCAACCCCTAATAAATCTAGAATTATCCTAATCTTAAATTTTACCCTGCCATTTATTTATTTTAGAAGTAAACCATTACTCCACTAGTATATCAATTACTGCCTTTAATTTGTTTTTAATATGAATAAATAAAACTAAAGCCTTTGTTTTCCTAAATTAAGATAGGCCTTAATTTTTTGAGTAGCAGAGTGATGTTATGGGAAGAGCTCTGAAAAATCATGTTTGTATGGAGATAGGAAGGGCGCCAAGTGTAATGTGGTACTAATAATTAGACTTATTAATTGACAAGTATTCTAATACTTCATTATCTGTGACCCTGGCCTTCAGGAAGCTCAGCTGCAGAAACTAGCCCCACAAAGGAGGTTGCTTTGGGTGGGCACGTCCTCACAGGTCTGCAGGGCTGCCACTCTGGGAGGCTGGAGCAGGACAATGCCGAGTTAAGCCTCACCTGGTCAATGCAGCCATTTACCGAGACCTTGACCTTGCCTGAAAATAAAAAAATAAGGGGCCAGGGAGATGGCTCAGTGGAATAAGTGCTTCCCTGGCAAGCACAAGGGTCTGAGTTCAATCCCCAGGTCTGCCAAAGAAAGAAAGAAAGAAAGAAAGAAAGAAAGAAAGAAAGAAAGAAAGAAAGAAAGAAAGAAAGAAAGAAAGAAAGAAAGAAAGCCTGTGGGAGTGAGGCCTCCTCAGTGTGACTCAGTGTAGAGGTTGGGGGTTCTATCCCAGGACCACCAAATAAAAAATTCTTTTATTAGAATTCTGAAGGCAGATAAAGGCTAAGGTCCCAGGTACCAAACAAAAGAACTGGAAGACTTTCTTTGGTCAGTCTCTATTCTGTAGCACTGTCCACATAAACATGTGGATCACAGGCAGAGCAGAAACAGCATGCCCATTTGGTCTGAAAAAGCCCATTATGGAAAGTGTGAACCACATTGTCCAACTCACACTTACTTGATGCCCAGTTTCTTACTTTGTGCAGGGATTGCAAGGAATAAAAGTACCAGCGATCTGTCACCCTGCCCTCCAAGAGCTTAATGCTTCTCCAAGCAGATGAGGAGTGTAGTTGACCCTGAACAATTTCGGGATTAGGGCAGAGACAAAAATCCATGTACGATACGGCTCCCTGTCTCAGTTACTTTTCTCTCGCTGGGACAAAATACCCAACACCCAAAATGAAGGAAGGAAAGGTTTATTTAGCTTGCAGTGGAGCTTTCAGTCCATACTCAGCTGGCTCCAAGGCAGAGTAGCACATGGCACAGAGCAGCAGTGCCTGGTGGCAGCAGAGAGCAAAGGGCATAGCAACAGCTATGGCAGTTAGTTAGCCCCTCTGCCCTCCTTCCATTGCAATGCAGATTCCCTGCCCTAAGGTAGGTGCAGCACCCACACCCACAATAATCAATCACAAACTCCAGAAGTTGCCCCATGACTGCATGAGGCTTTGGGGCACAACTAGACACGAAGCCTAGCACTGCCCCAGACTGAGCTTGCTGGCGCCTACAGCCTCTTCCTAACATAAGCAGTTGCTTCACACATGTTGTCTGCACTATGCTCGGCAGACAATACATGAGAACTGCAAGGGATCTTTTTTACTGCAACAGTCAACTTACTGTCAAGAGGAGCTGCTCTTGTGGAGGTGATAGCACAGCTCAGCTTGGCAGACATGACTCACAAGCTCAACACAACAGCTTGGAAATTATCACATGCATACAAACCGAATTCCAGCCAGTTAGGATTTTATACTACACCTTGATGACATTCTCACAACTGCAAAGTTTTAATATTTTATAATCAATGTATGGAGCCGGGCGTGGTGGCGCATGCCTATAATCCCAGCACTCGGGAGGCTGAGGCAGGAGGATTGTTGTGAGTTCGAGACCAGCCTGAGCTACAAAGTGAGTTTAAGGCCAGCCTGAACTGCACAGTGAGACCCTGTCTCAAAAAGACAAAAAAAAAAAAAAAAAAAAAAAATCAATGTATGTGTGTATTATAGCAGTAAGTAATGAAATAGACTATCTACTACATATATGTTTTGCATTCACACCTTTTTCTTTCTTTTTTATGTATTTGGTACAGGGTCTCACTGCACAGCTTGGACTCATACTGATCCTCCTGTTGTCAGCTTCCTGACGGCTGGGATCACAGCTGTGTGCCACCATGCCTGGTCTCAGTGGCTGGCATGGCATATGGTACTGGGGATCAAACCTGGGTCTCTGAGCTTAACAAGCAGGTGCTTAGACCACTGAGCTAGCTATCTTGCCAACCTCATATCTTGTTCTTAACTTGCTGTGTTTCTAGATCATTGTGCAAAATTTTTTTCAAATTGTCAAAAATCTCCCCAAAAGCTCTTTATGTCAATGGGCCCACAGGATGGAAACTCTGTTTTTCAAGTGTCAGGTGTGCATCCAGAGGTGCCTGACACAAGGCACTATGGGAATTCACTGGCTGAGAAGCTGCACTTGGTCGGAAATGCCCGTCCTAGCACCGTGTCCTTCATGCCATCAAAAGTGGTGTTTATTTCAGATATTTCTGATGTCTAACTATCTCCCCAGCTACCATAGGTAAGGACTGCTCTGCCTCACACAAATAGCTTTCCAATGCATATCACGTAGCCTCGCCCTTCAAAACCAGATCCATTTGTTTTATTTATTATGTTTATGTATTGATGCTGGGGATTGAAGCTGAGGCCTCAAATCTAATAAGCACATGCTCTAGCACTGATCTATGTTCCAAGAATTCAAGGGTCTTTGAGTGCGTGTGTGTGTGTGTGTGTGTGTGTGTGTGTGTGTGTGTGTGTGTTACTAAGGAGTGAAACTAGGTACTCTGCATTAAGCAAAGTATCACCATCATCTTTTTATTTTAGTTTTGAGAAAAGGGTCTTGCTAAGTCTCTAAATTGCCCAAGCTGAGATCAAACTTGCCTTCCCCATCTCAGCCTCCCAGAGTGCTGCAATTACCCAGCATGCCCACCTTGGAGTCCGTTTTTATTCTGTGGATTCCTTACATCCAGTTGTATTTTCCTTCTGAGAGTTTAGGGGCTAGGTCTGGTCTGCGGCCAGTTTGCTGTAACCACTCACCCTTCCGTGCCTGCCAGCTGCCTCCTTCAAGGGGCAGCGGGAAGGCCTGAGATGAAGGTGGGGGTAACACAGACACTCAAGGATATTTTCACATAACGGAGGACAGACATCCACTCTGGCAACATACGGAGACTGTGGTGGCTTCGGGAAGAGTCTGAGGAATGCATGCTGTGTGCTCTGGGCTGTGAGCTTCAGGACCAGCTCCTCTAACTTTCAGGGTAGTTACTTGAACCTCTGGTGCAGCTTCTCCACCTCTCCACTGGTGCATGAGGGAGTGTAAGTCTCTAGTTGAGAATTAAACTCTCCACTTCTAGAACACATAGAGCATGGCTTCTGATTTCCTGATTAAACCCTGACTTGCATGTGAGCTTACCCAGCACCCGTTAGGGTATTTATATGCATCCTCTCTCTTCTTCCATCCCCTGCTTTCTCCCGCCCTCTCTCTCCAACCCCCACCTCTTTTTCTCCCTCTCTTCCTCCCTCCACCATACTAGGAAATTGTCTTAGTTACTTTTCTCACACTTCTAAGACAAACATACCTGACCCTCCCAGGCCTCCGAAATTAAAAAAGCAAAGGTTTATTTAGCTTACAGTTTGAGGAGGTTTCAGTCCATAATCAGCTGGCTCCAAGGCAGAGTGGCACACAGCAGACGCCAGCAGTTCAAGGCTGCAGAAGACAGCAGGAGCAGCAGGAGAAAAAGGGCCACGAGCAGGCCTCCTTCCCTCCTTTGTGCTGTAAGCTGGCTGCTCCTCCTGCAGTGGGTGGTAGCACTGATACCACCTGGGTTCTCAGGATGGTTGCAAAGTGAGCACCCCGACCCCTGTTGAGTCACTGACATGAACCTCTAAATTTCTCAATTTGACAATGTCACACCATTACAGAGGTGACCTCACAGACCTCGCAGAGGCTGGGCACGTGCTGGACCCCTGAGCTGAATCTCCAGCCCTTGCATTTATATCTTTTTCTTTTGTCTTTTATGTATCTGATATGGTGTCTCACTACATGGCTTAGACTCCTAGCGATTCTTCCTGTTTTCAGTCTTATGTTTCAGCCAGTCCAATTGTTCTCGAGAACAACTTACTGTATTTTCCTGAAGATTTTTGCTCAGTCACTTCTGGCTTTTCCCAGTGGAACTGATCTCAGTCTCTGCCAAGTCTACTAAGAGTGCTTACAGATAATCCTAAGGGTACAGCAGTAGCTGGGAG
>PVKA01035043.1:0-22977 GCA_004027165.1 Ctenomys sociabilis
TACAGTTGGGATAGATAATGCTGTGCTTCTACATAATTCTATGAGAGGCAAGATCTGCACTAATGGTGGTTGGACAGGATATTATGTCGGCTTTTAGTACTATGGTCATCCACTAGGTAAATAATTATTGAATTTTTGATATAATTCAGGTATAAAAAAATAAGATAAGTAAGCAACTACACTCTTAATTCACTGATAATAGATATCTGCTAAAATAATATCTGTAAATATAATATCATGTATGCACCTTGTACAATACCAAAACGTTATGAAAACAGTTTGCAATGTATTAATTCATCGAATGTGTATGGTTAAGGTGTCTTGAAACTGTCTGATTGACATTTGTATTTTAATAAAATAAAAATAAATGAAAAAAAAATCAACATCAATTTTGAGAGAAAAATAGGCTTTCTGGGGGAATATCCGCATCACATGTCCATGCTGTGCCATTATCAATTTGCACCCCTAGGGGGCGCTAAATACACAGTCAGCAAGGTGACTTGGGCATACTTTGCTGTCTACCCTGCATGGGATGTTTCTTGTGGGTAAGTACCATGGCTTGTTTTTACTCTGCAGAGTATATCTGGATAATGCACATAGATAAGTAGGTTATTTGAAAATACTTCTTTGTGTGGTGCTACTGGGGATTAAGCCCAGTCCCTTCATACTGAACTTGATCACCCTTTGAGTCAGGCTTGCTAAATTGGTGAGTTGCACAGGCTGGGCTAGAACTTGCAGTCCTTCTGCTTCAGCTTCCTACAGTGATGGGGTTAATTCTACGTCTCTTTTTTTCATAGAATTTCTTTAATCAGAAGGCAAGTGAAATATCTAATTTCTTAAAATACAGTTTGTTGCTTCTGCCAATTATTTTTTTTGTCCGCCTTTCCTTTTCTTTCTGTCAGTGTTTTGATTTTGTGGTCAGCTCAGGGACGAATTGGGGTTCAGCCTAAGCTGCTCCTTGTATAGGAGCCTGCCCTTATATTTCCAGTTTTGCTTTCTGAGATTTCAGTTTGGCTTTCTGGTTAATGTTTTTAGTCAGAGACTGAAAATATTGAATGTAAAATTGCAGGAGTAATCAGTTGCTGCATTGTACTTTTGTGCCATTCTGAGGGCTGTGATGAGAGCTTCCTAGGGGTGTGAGTCTTGGGTGGTGTCCACAGGGTCCCACGCTTGTGTTACCTGTAGGTAGCAGACTGATGATATAGGACAGTACCTGTGGTGTTCACCTTCCTTCATCTCATCACGCAGGGTGTATTGTCTATCACCACAGGGAGCTGGGAGTGGTAGTGCGTGCTATGACCCTAGCACCCTGGGAGGATGAGGCAGGAAGACTTAAAGTTGGAGCCTAGCCTGGAAAATTTAGCAATCTAGTGAGACCTTAAAATTAAAAACAAAATAAAGGGTGGGCACATAGCTTAGTAAGAAGGCTAAGGGGGTCAATCCCCAGAAACTCCTCACAAAAAGAGAAAGAAAAACCGACAGAGTCAGAGACAGAGAACCAGGGGCAGAGACTGAGAGACATAACTTTCATTGCATGATTATAATTGTTCTATTTTACTGTCAGCATTAATCTCTCCTTTGGCTAACATATAGGTGGAATTTTATCACAGGTGTGTATGTATGTGTGAGAAGATATAGTGCCCTTGTAGAGCGGTTGGTAGCGTACCCACAGGGGTCTTGGACTGTGCCTTCCAGGGATTGCAGGGATAAGGGCAGGTGACTGTGCTCTGTTCTCACCAAAGGCAGGTTTAAGGAGGTGCAAAGAACACATTCTGAGAGCAGGAGGAAGTCTGAGGAAGCTTTCTTTCCTCTCAAAAGGCAGCTGAACTGAGACACAACCCTGCCTGTCTCTGCTTGTGAGCATGTGGGGTGGGGATGTTTGGAATGGAGGCAGCTCTGGGGAGGATGAGAGGAACAAGAGCCAGACAGAAGACCCGGGCTTCGAGGGGCTTGGCTGGCGACAGAAGCAGCCAAGGCTGGATTTTCTAACTTGTTATGTAAGATAAGACAATAAAGGCTGTACTGTCTGGGCCATTTTGCTTGGCAGTTGTTACTCACTGCTGGAAATTTCCTGGTGTATTTTCCATTCTACTCGCTTCTCTTTTAGGGAAATCCTGGAGGCAGGGCCATTGATGGGAAGACAAAGGGGGATTATAAACCAAGGTAGGGAAGAAACCAGGGAGTTAACAAGTAAGTAACCAGACATTCTTATTTACCTGTTATTTGAAATTCTTAACTCACCTACTTTAAACTATAGTTCCATTTCACAGACTTACTTTTGTGATGGTGGGAAAAAAATTGGGAACACCTAATCATTACTATGAGGGAGGCGGAGACCACCACGCACCACATCACAACGCTGTGGTCACGGTGGCCCTGGTCTGTGACAGGATTACCCACAGCCTCCGTGAGATACCCAGGTTCATGGGAATTCACTTCGATGCTTGCAGCCTGAAAGTGCCAGACGACGCACTTCTCCGAATTTACCCCCACTGTTTTGCGGTGTGCAAGGCAGGACCATATTTTCACAAAAGTACACAGAATAGGCACAGAGAGGAAGGGGCACCAGATCTTAGTAAGTGACAGCCACTGTTACAAAGCACATGAGAGTCAGCCAAGGACCGTACGTAACGTGGGTGCCCTGACCAAGAGGCTCGGTGCCTTGGGAATGGCTCACAAGGTACCCGAGAGTCTGAACTCGACCAGGAAGCAAAGGGAAGAGGAAACTTACTCAGGGCAGCTGTGGTAGCACCTGCCTTGATGCAGGAAGAGGGGCCGGTCCGGCTGAGCGCGGCAGCGCGTGCAGAGCTCTGCCCCAGAGCAAGAGGCGCAGTCCTCTGTGCAGTTCTCGCAGCTGCCACTCCCGACTGAGGGCCACGTGCCATGCGGACAGGAGGACACACAAGCCTGGGCCCACAGATAAGTGCCTAGAAATCCAGGAAGGGGCAGAGAACGGTCACCGCGCATTCCCCTCCCCCGTGTGCTCACTGTGCTGAGCGCACGAGGGCTGCTTTCAGCTTTTGGTGGGAAGAGTCCAGCGCTGACGTCAGCTAGCAGTGATGCTGTCCCCCGGGGTGAGCTTAGAAGGAAGAGCAGGGCAGGAGGCTCTGGCCGTGGCAGGTGCCCTCTGCCCTCTTGGTCGACCTTGCTGACCACCCTGCCTAGGTCGTCCAGGGGTGAGGCAGCTGCGGGGGGCTGCTTCCTCCCTCCTGCCCTGTCTCATAAGGAAACCAGCCCCTAGCAGCTCCTATAACTACTAACCACCTTCCCATTGTAATGGACCATGCAGCTCTTTATTTACTTAAAAGACAAAACACATATTAGTGTTAAAGAAACTGAATTTCTGGGGCTGGGGATATAACTCAGCAGCACAATGCCTGTCTGGCAAGTGCAAGGTCCTGGCATAGATGTTTATATTTTACATGATTAGAATCTTGGTCCATGTATTACTTAAATTCTATGTCTTTTTTGTTTTTTGGTGCCCCTTATCTAACTCAGGGTCTGGTGCTTGCCAGGCAGATGCTGTGCCACTGAGCTACATCCCCAGCTACTGTGAATTATTTTAAACCCTGGTCCGTGTACTGCTATTATTTTACATCGCAGCTCATCACACTGTTATTTCCTTAGCCATGGTTTCCTTCCCAACCGCTTAGTTGCTTGAGGTCAAAACATTAAATGGAAAATTTCAGACAGAAAAATTCACAAATCACTTTTATTACAGTATACTGTTATTTTTCTATTTTATTACTTGTTAATCTCATACTGTAGTTAATTTATAAACTAACCCTTATTATAGGAAACTATAGGAAAAATCATATTTGCAGGGTGCGGTCTTGTCAGTGGTCTCACGCACGTTCTAAGGGTCTTGAAACACACCCCAAGGATGGGGGGGCACTGTCCTAACATTTAGTGTTCCCATGTGTCCTTCAAAGTAAGCACTAGCAGAGTAACACTGTTCATGGGACTGCACTATACTAATAAAAATGACCTCTCGTTTCAGGGGAGTTACAGCATTTACATTGTCTTTGGGCGAAGACAGTAAGGATTTATTGATCTTGTCCCCTCCTCTCCTGACCTTAAATTTGGTACCAGTATTGAAGCAGAAAAGATACACAGGCTTTTTGTCCACCCGCACAATCTCTACCTTAAAGTCTCTGATTTATTTTTTATTTATTTATTTTTTTGTCTTTTTGAGACAGAGTCTCACTGTGCAGTTCAGGCTGGCCTCGAGCTCACTTTGTAGCTCAGGCTGGTCTCGAACACACAACAATCCTCCTGCCTCAGCCTCCCGAGTGCTGGGATTACAGGCCTGCGCCACCATGCCCAGCTTTCTCTGATTTATAAAGTCTCTTATTTATGCATTTTAAAAGAGCAAGAGAATCTGTAAAAGTATCAAGTATCCATAGACCACACTAAATTCTCTGGCCAAGTCAACATCACTTTACTGTGCTTCTTAATTATGAAACTTTCTTTTTCATTTGAAAGCTAATACTTATTACTGGTCCATGTGTGGGTCCCTGGTGTCTCTACAGTAGCCACTTGGATGAGAATGCTCTAGAATAAGGTCCTACAGACCTCTGTATGCAAAGATTTGTCAACATGCACCAGTGACAGTGAATCAGCCCGGCTACTGCCACCTTTTGTCACATGCCACACTGACCTTTTGGACATGAAGTACACAGAGTTGCAGATCCATTGCAGGTTTTACAAGAAGAATGACAAGGCTGATGTTTTCCCAAGACATCTGTATGGGAAAGGAACAAGTTAGACTTATCTTTCAAATGAGCTATGGTGTTAGTGTTGGACGGCCTCCCCTTCCTGCCCAAAGTAGAATCTCTTTGCTTTTACCTTAGCTAACTGTTAGCGCCTGCCCATTTCTATTATGTAATTTTATTCATTTTTTTAGCTTTTGGAAAACATTATTATAAGGTTAAAATATAATGCATTATTTTATTTGCCCAGGAATGATGTTCAAGCATGAGTTGCCACCCAATAGAAACACCGAGGACATTTAGTTTTCAATTTTTATTATTAGTAGTGTGGATGTGCAGTGGATAATGATTACTTTCACGATGGGGAGTGCATACATAACACTCCTTATTCTTTTTGCTTCTTGCTTCTTTGTTGGTAACTGATTACCAGCCCTTTTTCCACAACCTTGCAGGGCTCAAGCACATGGCATCTTGTAGAACAGTCTTGCATGCTCTGAAAATAGGTGAACGAGCAACTACTGCTGCCTTTGCTGATCCATGATGAGTCTGAGTGTGTGTGCGTGTGCTCATCAGTGAGTTAGTCATGATCATCTTTTTTGTAAAGAGTCTCAAAGCACAACTTCTCTTCACTACGCGGTGACCACTGGGAACACACTGTGCCTCTCAGAGGAACATATTTTCTTTCTTGTTCTTTGAAACCCAGATTTCATTATTGGTCAATGTTTAGTCCTTGTGTTCTTAAAGCTGCCACTGTGGAACATACCTAAATTCATCTCTCCCCGAATTTGTCCAGAGGATGCCATGCATCGAGCTTGTCAGCCAGCCGGGAGCCTCCCGTGCACGCGCCGTGTGCACCCTTCTTTCCAATAGCATCTGCCTGTGGGTTTTCCAGGAAGTCCCCTCTTCAGCTCGACGTGATCATCTCAGGGACACAGAGAAGCTGCCTGACCACTCTCCTTCAGGTGCCTGGAAATTAGCACTTGAGCCTTGCTTGGTAGAATTGGACATAGAGGTTGCAGCACAGAGCAGGTGACCCGAAGGACCCTGACGCACAGGCAGAGGCCAGCTCTACCGTTGTTCCCTATTTCTCTTCCTGGGAGTCCGGAGGTGGCTCTCAGCCACATAGGCCTTCAGATCCCAGCTGTGCCACTTGCGGGCCAGGGCAAACGCGGCTGCTACCATTACACTCTCTGTGCCCCTCTTTCGGTCTCCAAAGTGAGGGAAGATGGCTCCTTTTGCCTAGGGGCTCCATGAAGGCTTAAGGAGACAGGCGTGAGGTGCTCCGAGGGGGCCCAGCCAGGGGCTCCAGGGGCCTCTCTCCTCCTCTCCAGCCTCTGCAGAACCTTCTTTTTTGCCCTCTCCCTTTCTCTGTGCTCCTGCCTGACTGCCAGGGTCTGGTGCGGTTACCGTGATGGCACTTAGGGGCAAGAGGATACACGTACGTAGGCGTGGGTGCAGGTAAGTCAGTGCATGCACACACATATACATACAGAATACACATGTGAACATAATAATGTACACATACAAGCATGCACACACATCTGCACCATCACCCGGCCTGCCAGGCTGGCTTTTTCCTATCTTGGAGGGAGATTTTCACCCTGGCCTTTAGTTTACAACAAAAACTAAAGACTGGTGTAGCTCACACCCTACAGGAGGATCTGCTAAGCTCAGCCACACACAGTCGCTGGGCCGAGCTCTTCATGTGAAGTGTTTCCTCAGACCCAAATTGATTCTGCCCCAAAGCCCCCTTTCACCCAACAGAGTCACTTAGGCCATGAGAGAAGGCAGCAGAAAACGATCAGCCAAGGGCTTGCTGAGGAGTGAGAGGCGCTGCTCGAAGAAAACAACCTAGTAACATTCACCAAGGTGAGCACCTCGAAACCCTGTTACATGTGCAGGGCACTGGCTGATTTTTTTTTTTTTTTTTTTTTTTTTCAGTACCAAGGATTGAACTCAGGACCCTGAGCTTGCCAGGCAAGCACTTATTCTACTGAGCTATCCCCCTCAGCCCGGGCTGATTTTCTTTTGACCTCATTTTTGTGCTAAAAGATCATATGTACAAAGACATTGGTTTTAATTAATTTTCATATTTATTCAAAGTGCATACTTGCGCATATACTGTATCTTAACTGTATTTTTCATTTTGGCTGTATTTTATGCATCAAATCCACATAGAATACGGCTATGCTCCCCAATGTCCAGCAGAGGGAGCTCTGCACAAGCAGTTCACAACAATTTTCATTACCCAGCTACAGTTATAAAAATAATGTGAACAAGTAAACTTTGACCTCAATCATAGTTTCCCTTCCTATCCACTCCAGAAATTCTACTCTGGAAAGGACTTAAAAATGGAAAGGAAAGAAAATTTCTTTGACCAAGAAAGTACAGTGTCCATCTCTTGGAAGTGCCTATCATTAAACCATGTAAGAGACTATAGTTAAACACATGGGGTCTTTTCATTTCATTTATTTATTCCATTACCTCTATAATAATCACAAGGTTCAATGTTGATGGAAGGTATATGCTGTAAATCTCCTAGTCCTTCTCCATTCTTTTAAATACAAACTAGCCACAGCTTACCACCTTGTCTCCCATCCATCCATCCATCCATCCATCCATCCATCCATCCATCCATCCATCCATCCATCCATCTACTCCTTCATTCATTTAATTTTCAGGGCTACTGATTGAAGCTATGGCTTGCCACATGACACAGAAATGTTCTACCACCAATCTACATCTCCAGCCCCACCCCCTTTTAAAATTGTGTGGCAGAGTTTTGCTAAGTTTCCCAGACTGGCCTCAGGCTTGTGAGCCTCCTGCCTAAGCCTCTGCAGGAGCTTTGATGTATGCATGCCCCATTGCCTCTGGCTCCAAGAAAGTCTTTTTGATCGCTTGTCCCAGCTATACAGCTGAGCATCCTGGCATGTCCTTGCATGTCACAGAGCTCGCCATAGCTGGGTTTCCTTTGTTTTCAATGCAGCGAGCACCACTGATGCTTGCTTGTGGCCTCTCCTCTCCCCACTGCTCTCTGAGGGCTTCAGCAACCCCACTGCTTGGCCCCAGTGTCCTAGATGGCTCTCCACACAGCCATCCATCTCTTGGTGCAATGGTCACCTCCCTGCTTCCCTGTTACCTCTTTTGATTTGAACTTTCCACCTTCGTCGCTTCTGTAGCAGGTTCTTCACCAAAGATGGGGTTGCAGTGGACACAGCTTCTTTTTATTAAAGAAAATAAGATTTTTTTTAATGCCAAAAAGATAAAAAAGATTTTTATCTATAACCCTATCACCCAGAAATGGCTGCTGTGTATACTTCAGTGCATGGATTTTCTATCTTTATACGAAACATGTGAGTATAATTACAAATACGTGTCATCGTTTATACATTTATATACTAACTCGTACTGTTTCCAAAATTATATACCTTACAGGAAATTTCTTTTAAAATTCTTAGTAAACATCATTTTTAATGGTTTGTGTATAATCCCATTTTCTGTGGGATTTTTGGATTGGCCCCTCTTTTTGACTGTTTTAGTATCATATATAAAGCTGCAATCAACACTGTGAGAAAATACACTGGCTAAGTCGGGACTCGGCCTGGCTACCTGTCTTCCCAGGCCATCATTATTTGCTGCTTTCTTTCTTTTTATTCTTTTGGTACAGGGTTTCATTACCTAGTTCAGCCTCACAGTGATCCTTCTGTCTCAGCCTTCTCAGCACCAAGATTACAGATGCACACCACCACGCCCAGCTTTGGTGGTTGAAACATCATGTGGTACCAGGGATTGAACTCGGGACCTTGCATTTGCCAAGCAGGCACTTAAACCACAAAAGCTATCTCCTCAGTCCTTGCTGCCTTCTTTCTAGTACCATGTTTCTCAGACATTATATTATAGGTTATAGCCCTCAACTGCTTCCTTTTATGAGACAAGGAATGCTACTTTGAAAGTGAACTGAGGTGTCAGGAGTTCAAATGGATCAGGTCACGCAGGGAAGAGAATAGTGTTTGAAGTATCATGTGTATTCTGGAAGGTGTATGTGTACCCTCTCAGTTCTTTGTTTTTGTTCTTTTTTGTGGTACTGGGGATTGAACTCAAGACCTTGCATTTTCCAGGCAAGCGCTTATTCTACTGAGCTATCTCCCTGGCCCCCAAAGTTGAACAGGAATTTTTTTTGGCTGGCTCAGGCTGCCTTAAGGGCAGGTTACGTGAGGAATGGGGAGCTGGGGATCAAACTGTGGTCCCCTGAGCTCAACTGAGTTTGCCCCAGCAGACCCTTAAACAACTGAACTAACCAGCAAGCCCCTCTCAGTTCCAACTTTGTGTGAAGTAGTCTCCTTCTTTCAATTATGGATGAGGAAACCGAGGCTCAGAGAGGATGGGAACCTTGCTCCAAGTCATGCTGCTAGGAAACAGTGGAGCCAGGACTTGAGTTCAGGTCTACCTTGAGCGTGCCAGGCAAATGCTCCACCACTGAGCTGCATGGCCAGCCCCTGGACCCTGCTAGCTATAACTAAGTCCCTGTCCTACCACAGAGATGATTTTCAGTAGTTAACTTGGATTTTAAGGTAGTTTGAGAGAGGCCAAAGCAATGATATACTGGTAAACCAGCTTTCTAGAAAAACTTCAGCTCAATTTGTAGTGCTGCCAGTTTCTGCAGTGTAAAGAACTCCTGACTCAGCTGGTTTTAATTGCCAGGAGCTTGGCAAACCATTTACAGAATTCCAGGATATTTAGCAATGAGTTTGAATCAATACGAGAGGCTCCTTTCACCTCTCTTCATCTATGCATGGAGGGATAGGTGCTACTAGCATCAGATTTCCACATCTTTAAAGTCTTAAAGTGCAGCTACTGTGCTAGACATTGTGCTTCACAGTTGAGGTGGCTGGTACTTCCACGTGTGCCTGGCTTCAGTGTTGTGAAGGACTGTGGGACCCTAGTCTTTCCAGGAGCCTAGGAACAGGGACCAGAAGTTAGGTTAGGGGTAAATTGTTAAGATGTGGTCAACACTCAAAAGTTAATTCACCATGTCTGCGCTTTGTAGAGCCGGTTCTCATTGGAATATGTAATTGGAACCCCCTAAACCAGTATCAATCAGTGGTGCACTGGGTGCGTTGCAGTTTTTAGGAATCGCCCCTAGGACTTTCCAGCTTGGCCAAGGGGAAGACACATAAGAAAATCCAATGCTTTCACAGTAACAGAGGAAACCACTTCTGTGGCTTCTGCACACAGGCAGAAGCCGCCCTCTTCTCCCGATGCTGTGGTCTGCCGCCCCTGGGCATTTCCCAGGATGATGCTGGTGTGGGGCCCATGTCCCTGCTGGGGAAGCTCATGGTTTGTTTAGTGTTAGTTTTATTTCTGCCCCTTAGCAACGGTGGACTATGCACTCTCCATAATACATTGGTGAATAGGGCAGGGACTCCGGCAATGGTCTACCTCTGTGCAGTGACTTTGGTAGATGGCAGGGCAGAAGGTCGAGCAGCTGCCTTGGCAGGTTGCTGTGCTGCCGTGCACCTTGGTTCCTGCACTGGGACGAGGGTGGGAGCCCTCCCCTTGCTGTCAGGGTGGAGCCCTCCCCTCGCTGTCACTTGTGGATGAAGGATACCAGCTCTCTCGCCACCGCCACTGTCTCTAATTCTCATTAACCACAGTATCAGAAAAGGAGTTCAGGGAAGTGTAGCTAGACTTTTATTTTAGAGGTATTTTCTCAGCCCGTGCTGGGGAACATGGAGATCTTTGAGTGAGGATACGATCCAACTGTTTCCATTGGGAAGCAACATGTTGGAGTTTGCTTTTTTTCCTGAATCTGAATCTATCTTTAAAACAAAAATCAAAATCAGCCAAATTTTTGCCGGTACCATCTAGGCAGCTGCATTCTCAGAGAAATGCTCCGGAATTGGTCTGGGTTTCTTCTAAATTGGCCCAGAATGACTGCAATCTGCTTTCCATCATCCGTGAGGTGTGGCTAATTAGTGCTTGCGCCCTGGACCCGCCACTCTCCTATTACACTCCCGACCTTGTTTTTAAGAAGAAGGAAGCAGGAGGAGATGTAGGTATTGGCTCCGACACGCCAGGCTTTCTGGAATGCATTTTCCCTTTCCTATCCATTTCAGGGCATGACGTATGCCAAGGAGGCTGAGCTACGGCGTCACCTTGCTTGGTGCAGACGGGGTTTTCTCGATGCTAATGCACTGCCTGTCTTATTTCATAGATCATAGAAATGGAAAAGTGCAGCTGTGTCATTGACTTTACTGCTTTTGTCCAGCCATGAGAAACATTCTCATCTGCTTCTCGCATTCCTTATTAGTGTGAAAGTCCCACATGAAATAAGTCCTTCCTCTCTTCAGAAAACATCATACTGTGAGTGCAGGAAAGCAGCATGGTGGGTATGGCGCTTCGACAAAGGGGAACAATCAAAGTCGGGATTTTTCCTGCAAAATGCATAGTCCAGTTGAAGAGACGCACACTCATGTGGGGATCGAGTCTGCCTCGACACTTGGCTCACTATATCTGTTCATCATCTGGGCGCCAGATAAAATACAGATGTTCTGAGAGAGAAACCTAGTGCCAGACCATTTCTCTCCTGGCGGGCGCTGCTTCTCAAATGTCTGAATGCCAGACGAACTCATTTTCAGCATTCTGGTTCAGCTGTAATTCATGGAAGATATCCCAACCTGGGCCAGATAATTTCCTTTCTAGCTCTGTCCCTGAAATAGGCCTTGAGCACTCCGAGGGCTGCTGGCTTTGGGATGATTGGGTGGCTCTTTGAGTCTATGTGCAAGACTTACAGCAGAGAGCAGAACTTGGGGCTCCTCTGATCATTCCCAAGAATCCCCCTTCATGTCCCCCTGGGAGCCCAGTGTAGTCTCAGTCACTGCACTGTGCTGGATGACCCTGGGATGGATCCCTGCCTTGTACCAAATGGACAGCACCTTTCATCTTTGTAAGTGTCCATGTGTGGAACGCATGACTGATTTCTTCCAATAGTAGGAGGAATTTGTTGTGTGACCACCTGAGACATGGAGAGGCCTTGGAAAGCCTGTGATTGCCTGGTAATGAAGCACATAAGCAAGATGCAGAGGAGAGGCTAGGCCAAGGCTCAGGAGGAGTCCTGTGGGTCCCTGCAGCATCCCAGGTACCTTCCTCTGCCTGCTTCCCCTGTCTGCAGCAGGGCAGCAGCATCCGGAAGGGGGCTGGGTGCTGAGACCTCTCATTCAGCCAGCAGGGCCATCTGCTTTAGTGGGGGTTCCCTGTCTCATTTTCCACCTGTCCTCTTCTCCCTTCCCTTCTCTTTCTTCCCTTCCTTTCCCTTCCCTTCTCTTCTTCCTCTTTCTCTCCTTTCTCCCTTTCTCCCTCCCTCCCATGCTGGGAAACCAAACCCAGGACCTAAATGATCTATTGCCAAAGCTACATCTCCATCCCATTGCCTGTTTTTTTTTCTTAAGAAAATGTCAAGTGACACATTTCTCCTACAGACCCTCCCCATGCTCATGGGCCATGACCCAGGTAGAAACTCAGGTGATGAGGTCAATTATAAAGGCTCTTGGGCTTGATGTGGTGGTGAACTTCTATAATATTAGCCAGCACTCAGAAGGCTGAGAAAGGATTACTGTGAGGTTGAGGCCAGTCTGAACTATGTAGTGAGTGAGACTCTGTCTCAAAACAAAAACAAAGAAGAACAAATTAATCAATCAGTACAGTGCTTTTTGAAGCTGGGTAGGGGTCAAATATATGTAAGCTTAGCTACTGAGGAGGTAGAGGCAGGAGGATCTCAAGTTTAAGACCATCTTGGGCAACTTAGGAAACTCCAAATAAAAATATAATGGACTGGAGGTGTAGTTCAGTGCAAGACTGCTTCTCTAGCATGTGTGAGGCCTCACCATGCCCTGTTTTTGGTCTTTTTGAGACAGGTTCTTGCTATGCAGTTCAGGCTGGCCTTGAGCTCACTTTGTAGTCCAGGCTTGTCTTAAACGTGCAATGATCCTCCTGCTTCGGCCTCCCAAGTTCTGGGATTACAGGAGTGCACCACCATGCCCTGCGATTAATCCCAAGCATCATAAAACAAAACAAAACAAACATTACATAGCCCTTCAGGTGACCCCAAACACCAGCCACACTTTTCTCTGGTCTCCCACTATACCTGCTCCCCAGAGCAGTTAGGCAGTGGCCTGGCCACAAGAGGTGGGGATGGTCTCTGCCCGGCACCTACCCTTCGGGTCCTGCGGCTCACAAGTCCCATGCAGCAACCGCAGCCCTGCCGGGCAGCTGCTGCACTGCTCCAGGTCTGGGCCTTCGCAGCTCTCGCATGCTGGGTGGCAGGGCTCACACGCTCCTGTGGCGGGGTCTCCGTAGAAGCCAGTGCCACAGGCACTCACACAGCGGCCACCTGGGCAAGAATGTGCGGGATGGATGAAGGCGGGGCTTGGGCAGCCCAGCTGGGCTATGCGTGCAAGGCCGCCAGAGCGCTTTCCATTGCTCATTTTTAAAAGAAAACAGGATGTCTTTAACACAGTTTGGTCCAGGACCAAGACTGTCAGCTTAAAGGATAGGGGGCTTAGCATCCTTGAAGCACTGCGAATAAAATGAGGGCCTGGAGAGAACCTGAGGCTCACTGCCCAGCTCTCTACTGTCCATGGCCCCGCGGTTCTTCACCGGGAGACTCACAGCCTAGTCCGCTGAGATCAGGCTTGGTGGCAGCCTATGATCTCCTCCGCCTCTACAGTGCTAGGGAATCTAGAACATGGATCAAAGCCCCAAGAGAAGGGTCATGGGCCTGAGTACTCAATCCGCAAACATTTCTCTTGAGTCCCTCACCTACCCAGCTCCTCCCTTCTGCCAGCTTCAGACACTGAGGTTAGTTAAACATGAGCATGCTTCAGCAATACATGCAGAAGGAAGTAGTCTCGGATAATATTTATATTCTGACCTAATTAACATTCCTCCCCAACTAACAGCCGTGGCACGGAAAGCCCCTGAAGCCCTTAGCAGGAGCGCTGCAGTGCCTGCCAGACTGCAGGTGCCCAGGCCATAGGTGCCCAGGCCGCAGGCCGCCCAGACCCACTCGCTGACCCTGCCCACGCGACTGCCTCCACTTACCCAGGAGAAAGAAGTTCTCTTCGCACCAGAAGCACTCTTTGCGGTCGCAGCTGCCACAGCTGGCACTACAGGCTCTGCACTCCCGCTGCTCAGCGAAGGTCTTCTGGGGACAGCTTTCGTAGCAGTGGTGCTCAAACCTGGTGGTGATGGTGCCCAGTGAGACGCGCCCGCGCTGACCCGAGCGCATGGCTGTCTCCGCGTTCACGGCCACGCATGCTTTGAGTAGCCCCGGGACTTGGCTTTCAGTCGAGGAAAGTTGCTCTGGGTGTGGGTGTCCTTTTATGCCAAGTCCTTCACCACCGCCTGCAGGCCTCTGAAAACTCAGCAGCGGGAGGAGCGGGGGCGAGGACGGGGACTGAGATTTGTGCCGAGCGGCAGCTTATTAGAGTCTGTGCCCAAGACCCATAGGGTAGACACTTCATTAATTTTTAGATATGGAGGCCAAAGCTCAAGGGTAGAATGTTCAAGATCCACTTGCTTGGGGGGGATGTGGGGGACAAGACTGAAAACAAAGACTGTGTGCATAGAGGGGTTGTGTGGTTTGGTGACAGTCGCTGGCGCATAGAAGGCGGAGAGGCTCTGAGGCACTGAGTCCGAGCAGTTTCTCAGAGTATCAGCGACCAGATCACTTACAACAGGGAAAGGCTTTAGCTTTTATGGGCATGCACAGTACACACACACACACACACGATATAGATCATTATATATATGATTATATATATGATTATATATATATATATATATATATATATATATATATATATCCTATATGCACCTATATGTAAATATGCCTTACTGAAGTTTCTACATTTATTACCCATTAGTCTCATCATACAGTCAGGTGTTGTCATTCAGACTCCCCTGAATTGCAGGTCCACGTGAAGAAAGAGTGGAATTAAGTTGTTTTTTGTGCTTTGATAAATTTCAAAGCGTCAGTGAGCCTCCAGGGGGTGAGTCTGCAGATCTTGCCGAGAGGCTATCGCACAGCTCTCCTCAGCTGGATTCAAAAGCACTAAATAGTCTGACGGGATAAATGCGCACTTCTGGAGACAGGAGAGCTGAGCTCTGCCTTAGAGCTGTCGGGCCAGTCATCTGATGGATTTCTCCCCACAAGGGATTTGTGACTCCTGCCTTGTGTGCTGAGGGAGCTGCTCCCTGCTCCTGCACAGGTGTTCTCAGGGGGGACACGAGCGCATGCAGGTGTGTGGGTGTTTAGGTGTCAAAAATGCAGAAGCAGCCATGGGTAAAGTAGGCTGGAGGGTCGCAAGAGTTATGAGGGGTGGCAGGAGAGTTCCTCATCCACTTCTGCATGGTCATTATGGTTTTGGAGCTTGAAGCCCCACCTTCTTCAGTTCTTCAAGGAACATTTTGTGCCCTCCCCACCCTGTGACCCCCCTATCAAACATGGTCATCATCAATGTATATGAAATATTAAAGCATTTGAAAACACTGAAATCCTGTGTATGTGTGTGTGTGTGTGTGTGTGTGTGTGTGTGTGTTAGACATGGGCTTTCTTTCTGAGCTACATCCTCTGCCCCATTTTTATGTTTTATCTTGAGTCATGGTCTTGCTAAGTTGTTAAGTAGCCCAGCGTTCAGCACATTCTGCCTCAGCTATCCAGAGTTCTGGGGTTACCCCTGTGTGTGCCACTCCACATGGCTTCCTGCAATCTTGATAAAGGATGAAGGGGCAAAAAGTGGAGATGGGAACTTACATATCACGTAAGTTCCTGTGCCAGGGAGAGATCAGACAATTTGTACCTCATTCAGGCCCTGCCTTTCCCTTCATTTATTTCCTTTTCTTACAGGACAGGCAACACTATAAGCCAGAAGGGAGACTAGAATAGGAAGGGAGGTGACAGTGAAGCATACCAGCCTTGACTTGATATGATTCTACTAAAAAACACTGGAGACCATGTCTGGTCATGTTTCATTTAACCCAGAGGTCTGCGTCTCTCACTGTCCGGGGGTGACTCAGAGCTAATGTAGTACCTGGTTTCCCCCAGTGTACGTCTCTGTTTAAGGACAAGGTGTTAATGCAGACATTTGGAAATAGTTCATTTGGGGATGGGTATTTTATTAAGGTCCATCTGTAAACAGTGACACTGAAGCTTGGAAACCTGTGGCAAGCTTCCTAGACACCAGTGTCAGGCTGGATGCCTTCCAGGACCAAGAAGAAAAAGAAGGCTCCTTTCGAGGCAAGAAAACAGCTGGGCTCTTGTTGCTAAATCTAAACATCACTTGTTAATAGCTCATAGAACACAGTTGCTTCAGGTTGCAGGGCTCTCTGCTTTAAGATTTAAGATGGAGCCGGGCGTGGTGGCGCATGCCTGTAATCCCAGCACTCGGGAGGCTGAGGCAGGAGGATTGTTGTGAGTTCGAGACCAGCCTGAGCTACAAAGTAAGCTTAAGGCCAGCCTGAACTGCATTGTGAGACCCTGTCTCAAAAAGACAAAAAAAAAAAAAAAAAAAAAAAAAAAAAAAAAAAAAAAAAAAAAAAGATTTAAGATGAAGTCAAGGGAGCTTATACTGCAGAAACATCAGGGTCATGAAGAAAGAAAGCCAGACTTACATGTGATACCCCACGGCGCACGAGGCACAGGTTCCTGGGTCATCTGGGGAAAAAAATTAAAAGAAGGAATATTTATAATTACCTAGAGTTTGTTATTTAAAAAAAATTGAAAGAGAGTACAAGTTAGAATTACAACAAAAAAAAATTTCAAGTGATACAAAATTTCACTTAACAAAGTATATGAATTTCACAGTATTTGTTGCAATACATCATATTATCTTCCAACCAGTTATTCATGTTACCAGATATATTCATGTAAAATTGGAAGAAGAATGAAGAAAAAAAAAGAAATGTATAAGAAATTAAGAAGACAAAAGGGAGAAATATTTGAAAAGCAAGAGATGAGACAAATAGCACTGACCTTCTTTCCATGAGAGTTATTTGGAACAAGTGGATTTTGGAAAAGTTGTGGCTTAAGACAAATGACCTTTTGAGACAGTTTTATGAAATATACTGTCCAGAAATGATATTAGAACAGATTGCACTATTTTTAATTAGTAACAAGAAGTACACTATAGTTTGTCTTTATCCAAGGTAATAAAACAAGAGTTCTTATAAACACTTGAGCCCAACTTTCAAGATAGAATAAGCCCAAGCTACTGGGTCTTCAAATTACAGATCACCTGCCGTGCACAGTAAGTGCTGTCTGATTTCAGGAAAGGGGATGTAGTTCAGTGGGACAGTCCTTGCCTAGCATCTGAGTCCCAGCACTGAAAACCAAGTAACAATAACCACAAAATCCCTCCAGCATCCTGCTGCAGAAAAGACTCCACTCATGGAGCACAGAAACATTGTCCTCCTTTCTTTGCTGGTGGTGGATGTTGTGTGGGTCACACCCAGGGCCTTGGCCACATTAGGCAAGCGCTCCAGTCCTAGGCTGCATCCCAGCCCTACACTTGCACATTTGAAAGGGGCTAAAAGCTTCAGGCCTTTACCTTCAGTTTTTCCATGAGGCCCTTTGAAATATGGACAAGAATTTTTTTCCAATACAAGTAGTTTCTTTATGTCCTGCACTTCACAAACCTTTTCAAGAAACTACCCTATTCTCAGTAATTGTGACAAGTCGCCAGAATTCCAGTGGCCCAGCTTTGTTCTGTAGCTTTTATAGAGCTGAACTAGGGACAGGAGTTTGAGAGTCACCACCTCTGTCACACACACCCCAACCCTGTCCAGAAGAACCACCCTCAGATCTGATTATTAAGAGACTTCTACCACTTTCTCTGGCACATGATTCTTGATATCTTTGGTAGGTTCTTCCTCAACCATCTTGATAACAAATGAAAAACAACTGCTCTTCATTCAATAACTCTTCTTGGTAGGCAGTGATTTTTATCACTTATAACTTTACTTAAACTACATAAAACAATGACCTTAGAACTTTGTTCATACTCTCTTTCCTCTTTTCCTCTGGCCTCCTTTCTGGTTTTCTGCATTTTGGAATGAAGAGACAGCATCATCCACAGCTTTAGCCCAGCATTCATCTTGGTAAGAGGACTCATGCATCACACCGAAAGTCACAATGCGAAGGCTTCTGAGAGACTCAAGAGGCTCTTCCACTGAAGCAGAGGTTCTCAGAATCTTCTGGAAATAGCTTGCTAATGGAGCAGTCAAAAGGAGCCTGGCCCAGAAACTGGTCCACCAGTCCTACTTTGAAGTTTTAACCCAGACTTAAGTGCTTTACAAACTTACAGAAACATCACTCTACTTTCTGGCTGCTGCTTTCTGCATGTTGGACAAGAAGACAACTTTCCAAACTGTGCCTAGCAGGAGTTAGGAACCTATACCCCTAAACCCAGGCCTAAATCCAGCATTGCCCATTCATTGACATATCATGCGTGAAATGCTTTTGGGTTACAGCATCCGCATTAAGTGCTTGCACCAAATCCTTGAATATCTACTACTGGCTATTTCACCGAAAAGTAGCTAACCCTACGAGTAGCAATATCAGCTCATGATTTTGTCTTTCTCACCTTATGAGGTGACATAAGGACAAAAATCATTCAACAGATAGTCGCAGAATTCCCAGAAGCATCTATATTTGGGAAAATATCCTGTTAAGTTTCTACCTGGGGATAGAAATTTACATGGAAGCATTAAACAAGAGCCAGGATAGTCAAGGAGATACACAGAACCTGCTGCAGGAGGCCATGATTTGCTCAGGGGAGGCAAGTGGCTTTCAATGTCTGGGTCAGTGGGATTTAAAATGAGTGACTAAAATAGGACAGTGAAAGGAACCAAAAACCAGGCTAGTTAAGTGGAAGTTGGAATCTGAAGCTAGGGCTGAAAAGCTCCCCCACATCCTTAGAAATTCTGGGGAGGTTTTATGCTTCTGAGTTCTGTGGATTTGGGGATCTGAATCTACACTGAGGGAGCAGGGATCCCAGTGGGTCCCAGTGAACACCAGCGCTTCATTGGCTAGTTCATTTCCTACAGAGAGTCTATTTTTTGCATCTGTATTCTTTTTAGTTCTCCTAAGTAACTTGGTACCACTCAGCTTGTGTCTGGGCAGCTCACATTTCCCTGCCTGTCCCCACTGAACACACTGGACTCTGACAGTTTTGCTAATTTGGCAAGGGCTGGGGAAATTCTAATCCTGTTCTCCAATGTTCTGGTCATGCCTCCCATCTAGGAATTTAATGAGCTCGCTCTCTGCTCCTTTAGACAGGTCACTGATGAAAATGTTAAACAGAACCAAGCCTCAGAAATGTGCATACCAGGGTGATCTTGGGTTCAGGGACTTCTCCAGACCAGTTGCAGAGTGAATTTGGAGCTTAACAGCAGTTTGCACACTTGACTGATGCAGAGACTGGGAACTGTGCCTTAAAGCAGCTTACAAACATCCATGAGTTTCTTTCATTATTATCAGTTGTTCTAAAGAATGAGAATTATTTAAAAATTTTTTTTTCCTACCCTAGAAGATCCAAAAGTCAAATGTTAAGTGGCTTTAGCTTGAAAGGAAGCTGTTAGAAGATTAAGGTCAAAGATAAGAATCCCAGACCTAGAAGGGAACTCTGAATCAGTTTGGCTTTCAGATAGCAAGGAAGGGTGGTTTATGGAGAAATATGAATTTTTCTAGAGGATGTGCAGGAAGTGGGAAGTGGAGAGGGAGGTAAACAAGTTAGAATTGTTAACTGTCTTCGAAGGTGTTATCTAGAGTAGGATGGTTACATAGATTTGGTTATTTGATCTTGTCAAGCTTTTGAGCTGAGAGAGTGTGTTTTGATTAGTCAGGATGCAGACAGAGCCTCACACTTGTTTTTTTGGTATGAGGAATTGAACTCATGACTCACAGTTGCCAGGCAGGCACTGTATGGCCACGCTCTCACACATTTAGAAGAAAGCCCTCGGAAACAGTTGTCGGGTTCCAGCTGCTCACATCTCTGCTGAGGAGAATGTGTGGCCAGAGGCCTTGTCAACATGGGCCCACAGCTTCCTTTCTAGAAAAAAACTCATTTTTATCATTTCATTTTTATGGAGTAAGGTGGACAGGACTAGACTGTCCACTTTATCCAGAGGGTTTTAAGTGACCTTCTGGGTCATCTTTCCAGTCTGTCCTTGGGGAACTCATCCTAAGCTCAGTCTCCCCAAGGAAACGTTGGCTCCTGCTCTCAGTCTCCCCTCAGGCGGCAATGCCATCCCGCCATTTTGTGTTCTTCTCAGTAGCACCTATTGCCTTCACCGCTAAAAGCAGATGCACAGGGCCACAGTAGATGTCTTGCCTGTAAGATGCACCAGGAAAAGATAATTTAAATTTGAAATAGGAGATGTAAAAACATCTAGAGAAGAGTAATTTATTTTTATGGTTTACATAAACCTGAGGTCCTATAATTAGGATATGTATAAGCTAAACTGTCCCTCTTTTACTTTTTATAATGGTATAGTTCTTCATTAAAAAAAAAAAAATCTTAGGAACAGGCTTTCAGTGTAGCGTCCATAGTATACATGCTAAAAGAGGCTGTTGATTTGATATTATATGTAGGTAGAATTGACCTTGTGCAGAAACTAAAGGGAAAAGTTGATTTCAGCTGCTCCTCAACTGCTTGTATGATTTCCTACAACCTCTTAGGATTTTCGTCTGCATCTACTACACATTGTAGCAGAACTTCCCTCTGCCACTTCTTATTGAAACCTATCTGGCCTCCTGTCAAAGGTGATAGACGAAGGGACCTATAAAATGTGCACTCAAACAAACTATGCTGCTGGGAGAGCGTTGGGCCTTCACCTCTCCAAAGAGGTTTTTTTTTTTTTTTTTTTTTTTTCAGGTCTCTTTGGTTTCTTAAATTGTTTCTCCTCTGACTCAGGCCACATCTGAAGTGCTCCATTTTATTGTAATTAGGCAAAAACCCGTTTGCTTGTTTTTTTTCCCCAAGGGATCTCAATCTTTTGAGTTAGTCAAAGTGTCTACATCCTGGGCTCTGTTAAACTCAGGGTTCATTTTGGACAAATGTCTCCCACACTTAGGAAACCTATTCGGTGAAAGTCATGCTACATCCATACTTGATAAACTTTAGTCCTAATCACACTGAAAGGTCCATTAATAACAGAAATCTTAAGTAGTGATCTTCAAACTTAGGTATTCAAAAGTTACGTTTCTTGTTATATCGGTCTTGCTTTATCTTTCTTAACCATCTAGCAAAAATGTATAGAAATGAGGTATAAAAAGTGAAGCCATATTAATATGCTGAGCTGTGAAAGGCTCAAGTCAACGACTTCTGACATTGCCAGTCCTATGGATCACCCTCTACTATTATGGACTACTGGATTATATTGGAATAGTTTTCTGAATTCATGTACCTATGATATTTAAATGGCAATGGAATGCCCATCCCTGATGAAACTAAACCAAAAAGGGTAACATAAATGAAGGACCATTTTGTACCTGTATATACAAAATAGTTAGGATAAATAAACAGCTACTTTCTCTTAATTTAATGAGAAGAAAGATTTGTATTAATAGTGTTTGGACAGGATATCATATCTGTATCTTGTACTATGAATAACTACTATGAAGACAATACATAATGTATTAATTATTGTAACTGTCCTACTAGCCTGTTTTGAAACTGTTTCTCAATAAAATTAATAAAAAAACAAATAAACAAACTTATGTACTGATTACCCTGTTGGCTTAAACAAAATCAGCATGTGCTTTTAATATGGATTTGTGCACATAAACTATTTGTTATTATTCCTTATTATTATTCATGGCATATAAGTATATGAATAATTTTGCACACATTAAAAGATGTGAAACAAAATTTAAGAAGATAATATAAAAATATATATGAACATAACTTCTATTCGTTTTCAACAGACTACTTGATTGCCTTCTATATTTCTCTATGGAAACCAGCAATTCAGGCTCCCACATCTGAGCTAATTAATTCATATGTAACCACAAAAAGACATATTCTAATTAAGTTGCTTACTCTGAATTTTCCTGTCAGGAATTGACTGGGAAATGCAGATATGAATGATTGTATTTCAGTGATGTGATTAAACTCACGTTTTTCCACCTCTCCTCCATGCTCTGTGGATTTAGTATATTAATTTCTTCCTTCTTTGGAATGAACATTCTAGATGAAAATGACCAGTGATTGTACCCCAATAAAACATAACCTAAAAGTTTATTTAAAAATAGGATAAAAGAGATATGGTACATTTACATAACATAGGTAGACAACACTCACTAAATTTCTTCTTTTCAAGACTATTTGATAGGGTTGGGGGTGTAGCCCAGTGGCATAGCACCTGCCTGGCAAGCACAAGGTCCTGAGTTCAATTCCTGAGCAAAAAAAGAGTATTTGATAACATGGAATTGTTTCATGATAGGCTATGTCAAAAAAGGATAATGAACCATAGTTATGTGTAATATACATATGTGTATGAACAACTATAGCTTTATCAAATCTCAGAAATACCTAAAACATTCATTTTTATTGTTTGCAAATATATTCATATGTTCCTTTATTTTACTGATATATGTGTTCCACAATTCATTATGGTGAAAGAGTTATTAAGAAAAGAATGGGGGCTGGGGAAATGGCAGGCACAAGGGCCTGAGTTCAACCCCTGGTTTTGCCAAGAAAAGAAAAGAATGAACTTGGGCCCTGTGGCCCACGCCTGCTGTTCTAGCAGGGTGGGTGTTGAGACAGGAGGATTACTTAAGCATTGGAGTCTGAGGCGAGCAAGGGCAGCACAATGGATGGAGCAAGGGAGGAAAAGAGAAAGGGAGGGAAGAAGGAAGGGAGGGAGGGTGAAAGGAAGAGAGGGAGGAAAGGAGAAAGGGAAGGAAGAAGGAAGGGAAGGAGGGAGGGAGGGAGGGAGGGCGGGTGGGAGGAAGTGGCCAGGCTCTGAGATTCAGGCATCATTTGGGCTATGAGTTTGGAGACAAAAATCTTCCTGAGTCCAACCCCGACAGAGGGAGCATGCTATTCGCTCAGGCTCCTTCTGCTGTCTACATTTACCAACCTCCACTCTCTCACCGTTGTTTTCTCTTTCAGCCTTCCCCCCCCCCCCCCACATCCCCAGGACAGGACTGTGAAGCTTTGGAGTGTGTGCAGCTCACACAGGGGCAGCTACCCTCACAGACTCC